>WEKY01038842.1:2885-65861 GCA_013390045.1 Picathartes gymnocephalus
AGAGGAGGTAAGATGTGGGCACTGCTGGTGGTGCATGCTCCTACCCTAGTAAAGTGTGCATGCATTCCCTTTGTTTCCAGGGAGACAGAAAGGCCTTGGAGAAGATTTATTTGTGGGTTCTACAAACAACTGTAGAGAAAAGGGGACTGGATGATGTAAAGGAGCAAAAAATGGTCAGCGAGAATGGTGTTGGATATAAAGCAGTAAGAAGTAGAGGAAAAACCCTTGATGAAGTGCAGCAACATGCCTAAACTTGTGAATAAAATGGGCAGGCTGAGGGTGAGCAAGAAGCTGCAAGGGGACACAGCTGGGACAGTTGAGCTGAACCAACTAAGGATAGTGCATATCCTATGGCATCATGATCAGCAAGAAAAACTGTGGGACAGGAAGAAAGAAGTTGGGGATTTTGGCTTCGAAGGTGGCCATTGCTCAGATGCTGGCTGGGCAGCAGTGATTGTCTTTGCAGCACTAGTATAGTTTTTTTCCCCTCTTTGCTTCACTTATCAAGCTGTCTTTATTTCAACTGTCAGGAGTTTTCTTGGGTTTACTCCTCCTATTCTCTTCCCTGTACTCCTGGAGGAGGGAAGAAGAGTGAGTAAATGGTTGTGTGGGTACTTGGCTGCTGGCCAGTCAACCCACTATGTTAGGACTTTATCCCAGCCTTGTAAAACTTTTACCAAAGTGTAAGGAATGTTACGCATATTTTTCTGCCATGCATAGAAACACATTCCTTTGTTAATTAAAAGGAAAAATAGAGGGATGATTTAATTGCCAGCTTGATTGTAAATTTTAACATTGAAATATACATTTAACTAACACTGTCTTCAATTATATCCCAAGGATTAAACGCGCAGAAAACTGCAGAAAAGCCGTATTTCCTAACTAACCTTTTACCTTTATGGTTGTAACACTAATCAGCATAGCCAGCTTATTTTGATGACTACGTAGAAAAGTCTTGCAGTGAATCACCTGAAGTAATTGTTTTCAATAGAGACAAAAACTCTCGAATATCTAAAGACAGAGATACATTTTCCCTCCAGTTCCTACTTGCTATAAAGACTCAGGCATAAAAGAGAGAAAATGAATGTCCTTCATTGAGGAAAAACTGCATGGAAAAAATTTAAAGAAGTGCCACACTGCACAGATTTCCATACATTATATTATAGTCATTGTAACAGTAAATACTCTTCCTTTTTCAATCTAAAATTAGATATTCTATTAATTTACGATGGTCACCTGCATGGAATCTTCTTTTAAAGCAACACTTTTGGTTGTGCCTTCCCACACAGAAGTTCTCCTCCCTAACGTGTGAAGTCCTGGTGGTGGCACTGGACACCTGGACACCTGCTCATCCATCACTGGTGCAGCAGTGCTGCTGCTCTCTGCCCACAGCGTAAGTAAATCCAGCCTCTGGCTCCCAGGGTCCTTTGGACTGGAGCATGAACATGCTGTTGTTGAAGAGAGAGGGAAATATTACTGAAGTATGGTTTGCAAAGGTCCCAGAAACCAGACAAATAAGCACAGTTTCCTCTCTTGTAGAAGGAGCTGCCTACATCCTCCTGTCTTTCTCATAGGTACAGGAACAAGGGCTGTCTTGGCAAAGATCTCTTCTTCTTCCTCTTCCAACCCAACATTCTTTCCTTTTCCCACACTCTGGATCCTTTTTTAAGAGTTTATGCAGACTTATGGCAATCTTACAGGTTTTCTGCATAAAGGATTTTGATAAATAGAAGGCTTGGTGGGGAATCTTATTAATGTATGTAAATAACCAAAGGAAGAGTGTAAAAAAAAATGGACCCAGACTTTTCTTAGTGATGTTCAGGACAAGAGTCAATGAGAACAAACTGGAACGCAGGCTGTTCCCTCTGATAACAAACACTTATTTTTTTACCGTGAGGGCCATGGAACACTGGAACAGGTTGTACAGAGAGGCTGTGGTCTCCGTACTGAGAAATACCCAAAAACTGTCTGAAAGTGGTCCAGGTCTGCCAGTGATGGCCCTGCTTTGAGCAAGAGGGCTTGACTAAATTATCACCAGAGGTTTCTTCCACCCTCATCTGTGATTTTGTGATTTGCCATTTGTTTCTTCTCCTAATCGTTGCAGAAGGAAATTTTGGACCCTTGGTTTTCAATTAGTTTTGCAGCCAGCTATCTAAGGGGCATAAATCTCCAAATATGGATTTACAAACTCCTTAAGAGATTCATGCAGGTTTGTGTATCTGGAGTGGATGTTTCTCTGCTTAGTTCTGGACCCTTTTCTCCTCTCCTGAATGGTGCACTGTAACAAAATATTGCAGTACTAGAAATGGCAGGACCCTTCTCTTGGCCTGACTTGTGTTCAGTCATTTCTTTCCACATCTCAGGAGGCATTTTAACCCTTACTGCATGAGTGGTATCAGTAAGGGATCTACCTTGTGGATGGTAGATCCAGTGGGTCAGTGCAGCTGGTTTGTGCCTGAATCCAATGAAGGAAATGGAGCTCCTTGGCCAGAAGTGCTCCAGCCTCCTGTCAGTGTTCAGATGCACTTTTGATTCTCTTTGTATTATGGTGTCTGCTCCCAACAGAGATGGGTCAGCTGCAGCTGAACAGTTGTTCTACTTGGTGTTGTACTAGACAGATCTTTCTCTGTGCACAGTCTGTCTTCCTCTGATCAGACCTCTCAGCTTGGAAGGCTCGCCACTATATTGCACATAGCCTTCAAAATTTCTCCTTTGAGTTTTTTTCCTCCTAAGTCCTTTCTGTCATATGCTACACTGTCACCAAGACAGCTTAAAGCTAACCTTTAATGTTTCTGTCCCATGTATCTCCTAATTTCCAGCCATGAATAAGTCTTGCTGTTGCTTTCTGGTCATGGATACCTGCCAGATACTGGATCTCAAAACCAAATAATTTGGTGGTGCTTTAGCCCTTTCTTGATTTAGCAATCTCATTTTCTGACTTTCTCTCAGTGGATAAATTTCTGATCCTCCACATGAATGATTCCAGTGCCTACAAGTTCCTGTTTCCAATTCTGTTTTTCTCTTCCCTGAGCATGACCTGCAACTCCTCAATGCTTTGCATTTCACATTACAACCTGGTCACCCTGTTCTGTTTGCCTTTCTTGAGCTTGCCCAGTCAACTGGCATTTCACCCCACACACCATCAGTGATACACTCCTGTTCTGCCTGTGTTTAAGGCACAGAAATGGCTCCCAGCTTGTCTTGTCCATACTAACAGCACCATCCTTTACAATTATAATAGGCAGCCCAGTGAAAGGAGGCAGAGGGCAGCAGGCAGTGCACCTGTTGTGAAGTGATCAGGGCAGAGCATCCCCACCCACTGTTCGAGGTGGACGACATGACCTAGGGCATTTCCTGGTCCTTCTCCCCTCCTGAATGCAGGGCAGCAGGGCTTCACACAAAGCAGAGGCAGAGGAGTGCCTCCTGTCAGACTTGGGGCTGCCTTACACTGTGACACTCACACAAGCAGGACAAAGGGAAATTGAGGAACACAGAGAGAAGAGTGGATGCTTGCTTCAAAGCCACACTGCCAGTGAAGTGAATATTGCAGAACTAGCTCCATATTTGTGACCTAGCTGTAATGTAGCAACAAACAGCTTCTAGTTCCCAGGTGTCTGGGTGGGGATGATTTCTTAATCTTTGCTTACAAAACCAAAAGTGTTTTGTGTTACCAAGGTATGATAGAGGGAAATCTAAGGCTGCTGTGGTTGAATAAATAAATGTAAATGTGGGAGAGGAGCCCTTGTGCCAGTACTCATGCCACAGAGGGAGGTACTCCAGGGCACTTGATCTTGCACTGAGCTCTTCAGCTCTTGCAGTGTTGAGTTTCTAAGAGGCTCTTGACTTTTGTTCCTCTATCCAGATTCTAGTAAGCTATGGTCAAGAGTTCTACCGTGCTAGCCAGCACTAGGCACCAGAAAAGAGAGCAGACAGCCTCTTGGAGCCATTTTCAGGAAAATTACTGTCATTATTACTTATACTAACTGCAAACCCCAAATACTCTACTCCCTATCCCAATGAATTTGCCATCTTGTTGAGGACAAAACCTGTCACATCCTCCTCATAACTATCATCCCAATTATCTCATCTACTGTCTCTCTGCCTCTGCTTTCCCCAAAATACAACTCCTCATTGTCCATCAGACCCCATATTCTTGTTGCTCTTTTACAGTCTCTCTGGTCTCTTTCACTTACAGCAAGAACTTCAATAAAATATCTGGATTCATAACAAAACTACCCTCTTTTTTGTTCTCCTCATTTTGTGCTTCTTCCCACCTCATCTCCATGGATAGGTAAGGCAGACGACAACCTATGAAACTCTATTATATTCAGTGGTAGCAAATGGACTCTTTATTTTCCCTTTACATTTTTTATGTTTCTACCTTGACCTCCACATGTTTTAATTCACTATGAGTTACCGCTTTTAGTATGTGTAGGCATGGCACATAGCCCAATTTAGCAAGTTTGACAAGCAGTTATAAATATTATCTCAGTGCAAAATACTAATTAAAGAGAAGGAAAGAAATTCTTACAATAATTTCTGTATGTGCCTTGACAGAATCCTGCTTACTTAAAACTTCTTCAACTTTCTGTTACTTTTCTGTAAAAACGATTATGGTATACCCTCTGATTCCAATTTCTCATCTTTATGTTCTCAAAGTCACACTCTGAATTTCAGCTTCAAAAGACAAGACATCATGAAAGAGACACTGTTGAAATTGTAGCTCTAGCAGACTGTTTCTGAGAAAAAACCGGATGCTTTCATGTATTAACTTATTTGACACAAATGCTCTGTTCTGCTCTGAATTCATATAGTTTGAATCCAAACAGGAAATAAGAATTTTGATTTAAAAGCATAAACCTTCTAAATTTCCTGAAAAAGTCTGAACAATAGTAATCTTTTAGCTGAACACTGCTTCAGTGTGGAAAGCAATCAGTATTTCAGTCTGAGTTTGTTACGCAACCAGGGGCAAGAGCAGGCAACTTGAATGTTTAAGTGAACAATTTGCATTGTACTATAACCATTTTGTTGCTGAATAGTGTAGTGGTCCTGCATACCACTGCTCTTTCCATTACTGGGGGTTTGATTTCTCATTGCTTTACACCTCTTGAAATGTTTTATGCCTGTGTAAAACGGGTATTTAAAAAATACTCTTTTGGTTTACTCACATTTCATACCTTCTTTGTGCAGTATGAAGAGAACAAACTTTATGTCACTCCAGATGTCCATTACCATAGACATCATGATCTCTTAACTGACTAAATCTGTCAATATCCGGAAGCATAAAACCATACTCATTTCAGGAACTAGTGCCTTGATGTATTAAATTGCCGTTTTTAAAGTAAGTTGTCTTGCTTGTCTTTTGCACCCCCACCTTCTCTTGCCCATATTAACATCATAATGAGAACATAAAGAGGTTTAAACATGCCAGATGGCACCTCTGGGAATGAGGGAATACCCTGCCAGTGTGTTCCTAGACCACTTACTCTCAACTTGTTATAAGGAAGTTGAAGGTTCCTATATTCTACAATATAATTGTAGTAGACACCACCTGGTTTCAGAGGTAGTTCTTACAAACAAATACAGGAGACATGCTGAACCTCAGTCCACAAAATCATTAACTTAATGAAAGCATTTCCATTTTTACAGTGTTCAGACCACTAGATGACAGGACAAGATTAACAGAAGAAAAGAGGAAAAAAAAGAAAAAGACAACTTTAATCAGAACTTTGTGAAGTGTGCTAATTATCTTCAGGGAATAAGATGCTGCAATGAAAGACTGTGGTTTAAACTCCCTTTTCTGAGACTCTGGAGCTTGCATTTGTTCTGAGTGAACAGTGTGTTAGGTAGGGACTCTGGGGTAAACCTAGAGTGGATGTGTTTTGTGATCAGTGGACTGTGTAATGAAATACTGATGCAATATATTTCCCTTTTTCTGCAGGGGAGTCCCTCGGGGATTTGATATAGCTACATTTGATATTATAAGGAATTTAAAACTGGTAATAAATGTGTGCATATCTGCTCCTAAACAGCAGGTATGAATTTTGATGCACTGACTATTTATTATGTGTGGAGTTTGTTGGGGTGGTTTTTTTTTTTTTTTGTGTGTTTTTTTGTTTTTTTTTTTTTTGGCAAGCAATATAATAAATGTGTCTCACTATGCTTTCTTTTAGCAGTTTGGAACTATTTCATATGCACACCATGTATAAGCAGCCCCAGCAAGAAAGCTGAAGAGGCCAACAGGATGAGTGAAGCATCTAAACAACTGCAAGCCTACATAACTACTCCTTTGGTAGATCCTCCTGCTTGTCCTTCTCTGTTTCCAGTTGCTTTCACCTTCCCCTGCACCCATCCCTACTGTGGGTTTCTGGTGGTATATTTACTCTCACAGACGCAAGGAATGAAGTTTGACTTGAATTCCCATTTGGTTTTTTTCAGCTTGATAAACTCTAGATTATGTGCCCAGTGGCATCTATTTAACCCCCAGCCGCCCTGAAGAACGCCACCGGAGCCCTTCCAAGTCTCTCCCAGTGTTCCTCAGCAGTTCTCTCAGGTAGGTGCTTAAAACGCCAAAATCTGCCCTTTGAACTGCTGGAGCCATCCTCTCCCCTCCCTCCTCTCCGCTCTTCAGCAGCGGTACAATCCCCGCAACAGCTCCTCAGCACCGCGGACGCCAGCGAGGCCACCGCAGACGGAGCCGAAGCACCCTTCCGTCCAGAGCAGCCCTTTGGGGATGCTGGCACGGCGTCACCGGGAGACGGAGCCGAAGCACCCTTCCGTCCAGAGGAAGCCCCTGCAGAAGCCCTTTGGTGGTGCTGGCACGGCGTGTCCCGGCGCGGGGCTGCCCGAGCAGCGCGGGCCCCGGCGGCCGCGCCCGCACTAGGTGGCACTGCGGGGCTGCGGCGGGACGGCGGCACGGCAGCTCCGCGCCCCCGCGCTCCCTGCCTCAAACTTTGCCTCAATGGAGCCTAAGCAAGCTAGGAAGGCTTTTCCGTACATTTTGACAGCGAAGGAAAATGAGGATCTGCCAGCAGAACAGTCCTGTTTCCTCTCTCTCTCCAGCGTGAATGACGCACCGAGAAGGATTTTTCTGCGCCGTTTCTTCCAGCAGGCACGAGGAGACTGCTGGTTTCTCTCACACAAGAATCTGTGTGGCCTGAAGGAGTGGGAAATCATAGCTCACAGCTCAATTTTGAATTGTACCTCAGCTACCTCATGCAGCTGAGCTATGCCAATGTGTTTTAGGAGATCCTTGTGCTCCCAAATACTTTGCATCTTTCAAAATCCCCCAAAACAGATCTGACCTGTTAAGGAGACCTTTTTCTAGCCTCTGTAGAAATTTCCCTCCCAGACTGAACATGCACACACAGCAGCTGAAAAACAACAGCATTCCTGATATATGGGAGAAAACTGGAACTTGATTCCGCACACGAAGGAACTAGCTGGACCCAAATTGCTCATTACAGACTCAGTGAGAGAAGCTGCATGAAAGACAGGCTGGAGACAGATGAAATTCCATTTTAATTGCAGAGAAATCACCTTTGGCTAAAGTGGGGCACAGAGATGTTCAGTAAACAGCAGTGTTAGAAGCAATATCAGCCTTTTCACATTCCACTTCCCAAAAGTGAAGCAATAAACATGCTCTATTAGTGAGGCTTTGAGACTGAATATCTGAAGGTGGCATTAAGCCTTAAATTAGCACATTGTTCAAGCATTAAAAAAATATATGGGATTAATTGCATGTGTGACCTGGGCTCCTTGGCCTTGAAGCAGCCTCCAGTTCAATGAAACTCCTGGAAAGTGTTTGTTGTGATAATTAAGAAGCGCTCTCTGTGTACAATGAGTAGACTCTTAAACAGTAGAGGTGGATCCTATTCTGACTCAGTGTGATTTCATTTCTCTTGGCCTATTTGGCAAAGGCTATGACTTGATGATTTCACATCCATACCACACTGGATATTTAACTGCCATTACAGCAATTTTTGAGGATGTCCTACCTAATTATGGGTCTTCTTTTGAAGGAATATAAAGCATTGCTCCCAAAAAACTTCTAATATTGGGATGATGACTTAGTATTTACACGCATGCACACACACACATACACAGAGATACATTTGTCTCTGTAAGCCTCTGTTGGTAGTATGTCTGTGATGTAAATCTGAGTTTTTGAGGAGTTTAGATAGGGCAGAGACATTCTGAGATAATGTAGGAGGGACAAAAGATCTTTGGAAATCATATGGTCAGTTGTGACAAGGGAGTTGGCAGGAAGTTTCTGGAAGGAATGGTCACAGTTGTGGTAGGACAACAGTGCTGTGTTTCCCAACCAGAAGGCAGATTTCAGATCCAGAAAGGTCTTGCTGTTTCCTGAACTCTATTTATCAGAGCTCACAACAGATAGGACAAGTTTCTGAGTAAGTTTTCATTATGCAGTCACTTCAACCATGGCTAAAGAAAGCAACCCTGGTCAACCTTTACAAATGTGTTCCTCTCTACACCTTTTGTGTAATTGTCCTAATCAACACCTAAGTAATTGAAATCCCCCAAGACCAAAGTCGTGACTTTTTGACTGCCCTCTTCCTGATCTATGTTCTCTAACTCCTATAGCAAAGGGGAGCAACACCCAGAGTGAGATGATTGACTTTGCTGTGCTAAATGATAACCAGTCTGCCAAAATATATCCCCTCCTTACAAGCTCAATAGCACCCTGTCATTTTCTGCTTCTGAAATCTTATCATTTACACTTTAGAAATTAATAAATATACTGGTGTTTCTACATGTAAGATGAAATTTCACTTTTTTATCATAAATTGAACATGCCTTCATGGCCTTCAGGCTCAACAGCTTTTTTAAAAATAATTTTAAGAAGAATAAAATCATGTTGCTACCAGTCCACTCTCAATTCTTATCTGGTTTTGCTTCTCCTGGTAGGAAAATTCTGGCCATGTGTGAGTGATGATAAACTTCAGGTGAATGGAATGAGTCCAAGATTTTCCTTGTAAGCATTTTTTTACTATTTCCAAGGTATTTAGATGCAACTAGATTATATTAAAAGCCTGATATGAATAGTTATAGTAATTATTTTTATTTTTAATATATTAAAATTGAAAGTTTTGAGTTATGTATTTAATTAATGAATCATCATGAAACTATTATAAAATCAAGGGTTTCTGCAAGCATATTTCAAGCATTTTTCAAATATTCAAGGCTTAGTAGTTTACAGGAGAAAAATATCCTCACTCCCAAGAACTTGAAAATTAAAACTTCAATCTTGTAAAGGAAGCCAGATCCCTGATTCCACCTGGATCCTCAGTGAAATCAGCAGGTTTGTATGGTGTAGGAATATATACAAATTCCATTTCCAGACTCAGCATAAACTCATGATGAAACAGAAAAAATATGCTCTTAGACACTGGTGCCTTGTGTGGGCTAATGGGATATGGCAATACTAAACATTTTGGTATATCTTTTGAAAATATGTTTTGTTTTTTTAAACCAGAAATTTAGTCATTTTTTTCAAACTTATGTGGCTTTTATAATGTACCTCAGTGCATATAAGGTGGTAGCCTTTGGAATGATTTTCATGCATTAGGAAGGAACCGAAAATAAAGCATGTTACTGCTAAAGAAAATGATGGTGCATCACATTTAGTACTAGAGGAGCACGTAGAACTGTGCCAGGCTCTGTATATTAAACACTGTCAGGGATTTTCATATTGCAATAGGACAGCTCTAGAGAAATCACAATATAGGACTGATTTGTATTCAACAATCTGCTCTTTCAAATAAGAAACATTTAATTTAGATTTTTGAAGACTTGAAATAATTAGTTTTGTACAAATTTTATCTTAGAATTGTGTCGTTTGTATTTGATCAGCTATTTTTTCCTAAGTTATCTTAAATGTTGAAAAATTTCCACTGGGTTTAGGGAGTTAAGCAGATGGCTGGTCACAAGGACTTCTTTTTCTAGGACCAGTCTTAAGTGTGCTTTTTCACCTCTGTTGTCTTTAATTTATTCTTGCCAGTTAAAACACCAGATCTTTTGATTAATCAGCTTGAAGTTGCTGAAGTAAGGGAAGTTAGGCCTTTCCTCTCAGAATTAATGAAGGTATTTTCCATTATTTGTGTCACTTGCATAATCTCTCACAGGAACAACAATATCTATCTGAAACACAAAAGATTCAGCAAGCAAAACCAGCCAAACATAATCCAGCCTCCCTGGCACTAGGTACCTTTAATTTACTGATTATTTCTATCCAATATACTTCAGAAGCAACTTCACAGCTCAGGCCTCCTTGGCTCTATTAGCCTTCTTTTTAGTTGATTTGAAATCACTCTAAAGGTAAGAAATCATGCTAGCTGCTAGATACTATCTGTTAATTGCTCCTGCAGATAATGAGCACCCTAAGGGTCAAAAGAAGGTTACAAGGCCTATAGAGACACATCAGAAATGCATAATTTATGCCTTTTCCAGCAGTTAACATTGCAATGTTTCTGTATGCACAGTCTATCTTAAGCTGTTCAGCCTCCAGCTTTTCAGACATTTCATTTTTGGACGGTTCACCATCGAAGAAACTAGTGAAACCTCCCAAAATCTCCTTAGGGCTTTTTCCTCCTAAATCCTCTTCTGTCATATGCCTCAATTATTTGATGGTGAAGGATTTTCCATTTCTCTGCTCTTTGTTCCTCTCCTCATTTCCCCACTTGCAGTCCAAATAAAGTGCCAAGACTGAAATGTATTTAAAATAATTAACTTGGCATCTTGTACAGCTTGATTGAAAAGCAGGAATTATTAATACAAATGAGCAATGCCTGTAGGACCTTTAATATAATTGTTGTTTTGTTTATACTGAAAAAGTATAATGTTTGCATTTTATTATTCGATCATTATTAAGATTTTGAGAGAGTGATGTCTACAGTATAAATGAGGCATTTATAACTATTATAAAAAGAAGTAAGTTGTACTGCAAGCTCTGCATACATGTCTGCCTGTGAGAACCTGTTAACCCAGGCTCTAAGGATGGGCCAGACATTTCATATTCCATCCCTGGAAAACCAGTTACCTTATGGATGCCTCTGATACAGAGGGATAAAGGCACTCGCAATCAAGCAGTCTTGTTTGGCCTCTGTCTTCACCTCCTTTGCCCCAAGAGTTCTCAGAAGGAGCTGGCAGAGGCTGGTAGTGCCTGAGTCAATCTACTCAAATGATCTCACTGATGAAATCTCATGTATCTTCTGATTCACTGAATTCAGATTGTGTCTGCCAGTTTGAATTAGGCAAACCATTTATATGAGGATAATCCCAAGGTATCATATTGGAGCATTTTCTGTACAAGGCTGAAAGGCTGATCTTGTGGCAGGTGGAACAAGCTGTTCCTTCCTCAGAGAGCAGCACTGTCATTTTTTAGGGCAGACTAGATATTATAATTCACTGTATGACTGCAGCACTATTAAGTCACAAACATTTGCAGTGTTTCTTATTACTGCAGGTTTGACACACAACTGCCATGTGTTCAACTGCAAATTTTTTAAGTGCAGCATCTTTTTTTCATACTCAACAAACTTTTATTTTATTCCTGTGTGATAATGCAAGAAAACATCTGTGATGAAGGAATTCAAAATTTCTCAGATTCTACAGCAATGCAAACCCCTGGCATGTGTACAGAGCCATGAGAAATCTCTCTTCACAAATTTTTCAAGCATCTGTCTTGCAGTGAAAGATGTAGAAGGAGTGAATGTGTGTCCATCTCCCTAAATTTTAGCCATGTTTAAGTCAGATACTGAAACTAAATTAATTACCTGAGCTCCATTTCTAGTCCATTCAGAGATGTGAGCATGTCTACAGGGTAAGTCGTCCCATCTATGTTAGATGCCCCTCAAGAAAGAAAGAACGTCCTTCAGGTGCCTCTCTCTCTTAACTACAAAAGCAGCTTAAACGGCACACCTAACTTTTAAACAGAACTGTAGTGCAGCAAGATTAATTCCACCCTTAACATGCAGTTTCCTCAGTATCATCTTCACAATGCAGCAAGGTATTTAAATACATGCCCAGCTTTCCACGGCTGAATAACTCTAATCACATGGACTGGTTTAAGTATCTTGTTACACCAGGACTGGATGGTTTCTTGAAAAGAAAGCTTAACACTCTGCGTGGCTGCCTCTGTTAGACTCCAGGCTGCTCGTTTATGACACTAATTCTCTTTAGCTTTCTTGAGCAGCAGTGTTGGTATTTTAGAGGGCAAATGGAAAAAACAAAACAACTGTTATAGGTATTTTCAAAAGAAATACATGGCATCATTTACTGCCTTGGTCTGTGGTGCATGTCTGACTAAGAGTTTGAATTATTTCTGCTTTCCTTTGCCTAAATCTTTTAAATTTATTTATTGTCTGCTATTATTTACTGAGATTGTTTTATGTAACTCTGTTAAGTGTTTGGGGACACTTTCATGATGCGAAATATTCCACACATAATAAAGAACCATTGTTCAGGCAGCTCCCATGGCAGTTGATGGTAGAGATTACAGTATTGGGCCATCAATTGTATCAGTATTGTAAGCAGGACATTGTTGACACTTTATGTTCCAAATTAGAAAAAAATTAAAAAACCCTTACCAGTTTTTAAGCAGCTTCCAGTAATTTCTTTACATGACAATCTAAGAAGCATGCTCAGACAGTTGACATGTCTCCCTTTGGCATAATGTTGATTTCAGGCAAAATTTTCCTCTACAACTGGCTGACGAATATCTAGTTTAAGACACTTTTTCTCTCTTTTTGACCTAATGCATGTTCTTGCACAAAACCCTGGTGACAAGAAGAATTGGATATTCAGGGGAGTATCTGTAGGAACAAGTGGATAAAAAGCCCACCGAGACCAATGGAATATGAAGCCCCCATCTGAGCAGAGACCAGAAAGAAGAACATTCCTAGAACAAGCTCATTTGAGACAGCTTGAATCCTGGCAGGAAACAAAATGAGCTGAAACAAATGTCAGCTCATTTAATATACAACTCAGTAGAGCCTGAGCCAGATGATCAATGGTGTTTGAGAGCATTGGCATATTCCACCAGAATCCTCTAAAATAATCACTCACAGTAACCCTGTGATGGTAGATGATGTCTGAGAAGCATAACTGAAAATCACTGAGCTGAAATGAACCTAAACCCAAGCCAAAACCAGAGAAAATCACTGTCTATCAAGAACAAAGGTGAAACTGAACTTCTAGTGTGAATTCTTTGTAGAATTCCCTCGTGTCCTCCCTCTCCTCGGTCAGACACCCATGAAGGGGGCCCAGAACTCACTCAAACAGCTCCAGTGTGGTGAGGGAGCAGCCTTGTCCTGGGTGATGGGAGGCTGGCTGTCCTAAAGGTCACAGCTGTGCTCGGTGTGCCCACCGAGGCTCATGGAGGTGTTGGCACTGACAGACAGGATACGCGAGGCCGCCCACGACTCCTGCACATCTTAAAAAGGGAGTTACACCAGGGCTGGAGGTGTGGATGGGATCCCCGTGGGCAATGCTAAGCAGGGATGAAGGCCATGCTCCTTCAAGGCTGCTGCGTGTTCTAAGATGGAATCTTGGCTGGAAGAAAAGATATGGGCCATGTGCTTTTCTTCAGCAGTGTTGCAGGAGGACTCAGATCCACAGTGCCTTACAATGGCTTTGAGCAAAGCTTGTGCAGGGAGAAGAATTAAAATGTAAATTCAAGTTTGGCAGCTCAGTTGCATGCTTGCACTCTGCTGGCCAGCACCATTATCTGTTGCCTCTCTCATCCCTGCTCAGAACAGTACATTTCTGCTATTTTAGATCTAGTTTTTCGGTATCCCAGGGTTATGGCACTTTATAGCAGGAAGAAGGTATAATTTTAGTGTATTTTAATTTCAGTGCCATGCTCTCTCAATCTGCCTTATCTCCTTTTGTTCTTTTCCTCTTAAGCAGAAAGGCAACAGAAATCAGGCACTGAGGAAAATGAATACTACTCCCTGACAACAAAATCTAGAGCCAACTGTTGCAGTCAGTTTCAATTTACATTCTCTGGTGAAACCCTGAAGCTTACTGGGACATGGAAACACACAGGCTAGAGCAATTTATGATCATGCACGTAGATACTGCCTTTTTTTTTTTTTTTTACTTCTTTTTTCTTTCAGTTGTTTAAAGGAAATGTTAGCAGAGATGCAGACTTCTGCCAAACATATGTAGCTTTTAGGATGTTCACATGCAGGATGAATTCTCAGTTCCGGCTGAGGAGAAGAGGGCACATTTCTCATGCCCCTGCTGAGCAACCATACAAATTCAGTGCCAGTTTGCACAAAAATCTCAAATCTCAGTCCTAAGTCCCTCCACACATAAATACATGAGCCACACTGCACAGTTTGCCTATTCTTGCCTCACTTTGGACAGAGGTAATGACATGATGCCAATTTTTGTTGATGATTGTTTTACATTTTGTAGCATAGTTATTTTCTTTGTGTTTCATAGCAGGAGAGTGAATTTCATGATCCAAGTACATTCCTCCTCCTCTGACACCTGACATTAACTATTGGGAGAGGCCATAATAAAGATATGCGAGCAGTACCATTACAGCCTTGGTAGTGGCTTCAGAGGGCTGAACGTATTTAAATGATTGTATTCAAAGACATTCAGAAGCTAAAGCATCTGGTTTTGACAACAGAAATACTGGTTGAAAGCATTACCTCCCTTTTCTTCAGAATTTATGACATTGTCATTAAAATCAGCATCTTTTGCAAATGACAGTGAGGAGAAAGCGGTTTTGGGTGGGGGAATAGAGGGGATGACAAAAGGGAGGAAATAGGACTTGTCACATGGAGAAATAGCCAGAGAATGAATGTTTAGGCAGTAGTGCTTAACTGGAACCAGCATCAAATAGTCACTGTGAAGAACTAATAAACATTTTAGCACTCACTGGTGAGGTGCTAATGAAATTGTATGTGTGTTTTTGTGTCCATACAGGGGAAGCAACCAAAACCGAAATATTACTTAACTAATTAATACTATCCTTAGGAAAAAAATTGTTCCTTTTGGCCATCTTATCAGACAACAAAAATGTAGACTCATAAGTAAGTTCATAGTCTGATAGGCCCAAGATACATCAATAAAAGGGCAAAAATTAAAGAAAATCTAATTGTACGCCAGACAACCTTATTTATTTAAAGAAACATATATATTCAAAATTAGCTTAATGATTTTATAGTGCTTATTGAGGGAGTAATGAAAACCCTATAAGTTGTAAAATATCTTGTGACTGGATTATTACTGTTACAGGACTACAAGATATTAATGATTTCACAGCATATCATAAAAAGACTCAAATATTTTCAGGGTTTTCAATGATATATGATTTCAGTTTTTTAGTGGGTTAAGTATCATTTAGATCAACAAGTATTTAAAAAATTCCTCTGTAGCCTCAACATGTTTACAGACACATAACTGCAAATTTTTCTTTAAGTTACACATACTTATTCATTTGGAAAGCAGATTACATATTTATGTGCTTAACTATGGATCCCTTTTCCTAACTTTAGACACGCAATTTTTAAAGTTCTTTTTCAAAGTAACAGGCTATTGGTGTGTTATAGGAAGAAACCAAAATATCACCCCAAAGATGTGATCTAAAAGCCTGGTGTTCTCTTCATTACCTCCCAGCTTTCCAAAGACTTCAGATCCTATCTTCTCTCCTTATAGACTTGGCAAAGTTTAATATACAGTTCTTGGAACCAGGAATTTGGTATCTGAGAACCATCTTTCTATAGCCTTCCCAGCAGGACTATTTTACTTAATAGCAGGTACAGCTCATATGTAGAAAAATGTGTAAAAGTCTCTAACTGGAATCCTTTCTCAGCTGAAGTCTTTGTTCTACAAATTACTCATGTTCAGATATTTGTCTAACCATCTTCTATAATACCTTTCAATCTCACTTTAAACTTTTGTATATGCAGCTATCTCTCTGTTCTGTTTCAAGGCTGCATAAAGAATGGTCTATTTAGAATCAAATCTGGAAATTGATTCACAGTATATACAGGTACTGTCAAAACAAAAGATATTCTTAAAGTGTCTGATCTTCTTAATTTGCTCTGCAGAGCCAGTTTAAATACTTCTGAATATATAATCTGAAAGACTTCGTCTCGATGACTGCTATTGACGAAACCTTGAGTAGGAGAAAAAAAGCCCTTAATACATAAGAGTTCCCCAAGTGTAGTAACAGACGAACAAAACACAGCTCAGTTGTGATGGACTTGCTACTTTATTTGCTGATAAAAACTAGAGCAAGACCCTTCACTGAATGGTATAAAAAATTCTACAATATACAGTTCAGGAATAGCCTGCCATGAAGAAAAATGCTTTTTCTATCTCAGAAAGCAGAACTCTGAAAGACACCATGGCTGGATTGTAAGCATTAGCTGTTAGAATGCTGAATAAATAATAATAGTACTCATAATAACAATACTACTAATAATGTTCTTCAATCCTTGGTCACCTTCACCTGTTGTGCTTGGCCTCAGTGATACCTGACAACAAAGGGATACCTTATACAGGCAAAAGTTTTAAAGATAACACTTCCTCGACACACAATTCACACTTTGCCACTGTTCAACTTAGTGGTCCTTCAGCTTTCATGTTAGGTGAAGTATAGCTAATGTGCTTTCCTAGAGACCATTTGCAGCTCTGTACATTTTATCCAGCTGATCTTTTCAGAGGAGCTTTTTTTCAAAGCTCTGTTCATTCTCACTGCCTCAACTGTATCTCAGTTTCAGAAACAAACACAGGACCCTGTCTGAGGTAGCAGATTTTGCTACCCTCTTATATTTAAGCTTTTTCATAGTAGGAAGCCTTTCATAATGAGATGAACTACTGCTTTTTAGATTGCTCTGGGTCTTGGCCCATGTCCTTGTTCAAGCCCCAGCTAAAAGTGAATTCTTATAGCTGCTTTAAGTAATTGAGAATCAAAATTTAGAAGTGAAATGCTGATACCACCTTCCCCATTAGAGCATTTAGCTGTTTCTGTCATGAGGCAATCAGCCGTGTATTGTAAGTGACTGTGTTGTGAGCCTCTCTGATCTAAACATGTGTTAGCTTAAAATATCAATTCAATTGCAATGCATTATGCTCTGCTCAGAGCACCCATCTGGCTCCAAAGGCTGCTGCCACAGGATGAGCTGCTGCTGTGAAGCCAAAGGCCTTTTTCTGCCCTTGTTTGCATGGCTCTGCCTCTCAAGGAATTGCGTTGAAGTAGCTGAAATTGAACCACCCCAGAGCAGGTGTGGGAATGAGTCAGCCAGGTGTATGGCTACATCATGCAAATTTCCCAGCTTGTTTTCCCAATTTTGCTGCTACACTAATTATCAAGGAAGTGAAAGAAAACTCCTCAAAAACAGAGAACACCTTTGGATTTCTTTTCAAGCAAATGATTGCAACCCCATTTCTTTCCTACTGAATCACCATTCAAGACACTTTCAGGCATTTCTGAGCTCTTTATAACAAAACTGACTCCATAGGGGTGGAAAGCAAAATCAAGCTTTTTAAAGGAAACACCAAGAAAAAAAGATACAAAATATTCATCTCCTAGCAGAATCTCTTTTTACTGCAAATCATTTTAGTGTCTACTGTGCTTGCAGGTGAAAATACATCATTGAAAACCTCTAGATGAGAGTCCCGGTCTCATGGCATGAGAGAGATCTGCTGGGACTAGGGCGGGTCTGAAGAAAAGCCGTGGGGACCCATTTTCAGTTTACTGTTGCCTTGGACTCATGTTGCACATTTTCTGCCTTCTGCTGAGCAAAACCAGCATAGAGCCCAGTAGCTGAGGAAAGCAGTTATGTTTTGAGCTATATTTAAAGATGACAAGCTGCTATGAATATACAGAGAGTAAATGCTACCATGTCACTTAGGGTCAGGATCAAGAAGATCACCAGAGCTCATTTTTTTTATGGCTTTGGGGCATCTTACTTATTTAGCTTCATTACCAAGAGTGACTAACCTAGGAGTTCAAAGTGAGCTCTGAGTGCCTTTCTGTGGCATGAGAGACCTGGGAAAGATCCAGCTTAACTAGATGGTGCACGAACAGCTCTTATCTATCTGTCTGTCTATCCACCTTTCTAGTGATAATGAATCACCCAATACTTTTATCCACAGAGCAGGGAGGAGACTATGAGGCACCAAAGGCACTCATTAAAACCTGGAAACAGCCTGAAGTTGCATAAGCTTTCAGAGGGCTTTGACGCCGGGGTGGCAGCAGATGGCTGAAGGAGGGCTACACCCCGTCGTTCGCTTGCCCCTGTCATGGGGACGACAGCACAGCTCACGAAGCAGCCCTTGAGCGACTGCAGATTTTAGTACAGCATAAAGCATGAGATGGGGGTTAGTTTATTTAATTTTGCAGGCTGAAAACTGCAGCGATTTGGGCGGTTTTTCGTGAGTCACTCTGTTGCCCCCACGGCCGGGGACACGGCAGGAGCCTTGCTCAGAGCGATATGGCAGCTGGCAGAAGGGGTTTGCTGCTGCTGCTCTCTGCTACACGTGAGCCCTGAAAGCCCCGTGGTTCCAGCACCTGCAGGGTGCTCCCACTCAGCCCCTGGGCTGCTCTCTGACCGTGCCACGGGGCTCCTGGGTCCTCCTGCTGTCACTGGGTAGGAGCTCCAGGGAGGCTGCAGCTGTCAGAGCTCCTGCAAAACTCTGTGACAATCCTGGAGGGCTGCTGGAGGATAACAGGGAGCACTACCTGTGGCTGTGCCAGGAAAAGTCACACCGAGGGGAGGATTCAATTCACACTTTTGACTCAATTACGTGAGTATGGAAGAATTCCTCTGCATCTTGAAATGTCCACAGGGTGGGAAAGAACATGCAGAGGCAGTGTCTATAAGGGCTTGAGATCGATAGTAATTCAGTAACCTCATACCACGAGATTCCTCCTGCCCAAGCTATTTAACTCCCAAGAACACACTGGCCACCCATGCACAAATGATATGCTAAAAGCCCCATTCAAAACTAAAACTAGAAATTCTCTCTTCAGCAGTAACACAAAAGCCATTAATGATTTGTTTTTAAACTGTATTCATTATATACAGGGAAGAGAATACAGTTTACCACGTTATTAACTGACATACTGTGAGAAATAACACCCACTGGAAAAAGGAAAATATTTTATATTCATTTTCATTATAATTTAGTTAGGAAACCAAAAGCTAATAAAACACATTTAATAGGTTTTTATCCCCATTAGGTTAGGTAGAATGTCATGCTTAACACAAAAGACAGCTACTTAATATCTTTTTGTAAAACAATGCTCCCATAAATCCCAGCCCAGCAAGTAGATTTTATTCATTAAAACAGTTCCACTGAGTTCAGTGAGAAGGTGCCCACAGGGGTGAACCTACTATGCCTGACTGGACCTTTTGTTTGAGTCTCACCATAACACTGTTTATTCACTGATTCTTGCAAAACTCTGAGCACAAAGCAAAAATGTAATGGTTTTTTACATTTGCAGCTTGATACCTAACAGACAGCTGAAAAATACTAATATGTATAAAACAAGTTACAGATATGAAATCCCATATAAATTTCATAATTTGTAGTATATCCTGTATCCCACTACACTTGGATGACATGTGAGGCACATTTTAAAACCTGCATTCCCACTTTGACACACAACTTGCAGCTAAAATCACTCTCAACAGAAAGGATTACTTTTCTGGTTAATTTTGGCAAAAAAAGAAAAAAATTTCAGATTAACAAACTAACATGCACTAACATGCACTAGCAATGAAAATGACAAAAATTCAGATCTGTGTTTTTGGCGTGAAGCTGGATGCACACTCTGGTTCTGTGACTGAAGCTTTAAAGGTCACTGCATGATGAAGAATTCACATAAATTCTTATCTTTGAGGCATTGTGCAGTCTTGGGGTAAGACACAATCACGACTAAAATTTCTCACTGCTATATTAGACACAGGAAAGCTTTTTCTGTGCCAAGCATGCATCACTTTTTTTTTCCATCCCTGAGAAAACGTACCAGTCATAAAAAACATAGGAACCTAAAATGAAACTGGAAATTTTTTCCTTGGCAAGTTCACTTTTAGCACAACAAAAAGGGAGCAGAAGGATATGCCACCAACTTTCTGACATTCCCCAACAAATAAAATTCTGTGTGTAGGCAATATATCACACTTGCAGAACCTAAATGCACTACTTTGTGTCTCAGGCTGTCTTTACCACTGTGTATACATTAGCAGCTTTGTGAAGGCACTATTAAATTTAAAAACCTGTAGATAATGTGAAAGTAATTTTTCTTGTTTTTTTTTGCCATTCCCTGCAGCAGTAAAGAATTTCTTTTCACAATACTTCCAGGCTTATAATGCCCTTAAAGCCTGGATCCATCAGAGGGGAGCAGCTGATCTGCAGGGGAGCAGGGTTGCCCTGCAGAGGGATCTCAGAAGACTGAGAAGAATGACAAAAAGACTTACAAAGGCAAAGGAAAACTCTTGCATGTTCGTATCATTTTGGTCCACCAGTACTGGAAGCACTTTCCCAAACTGGAGTGAGGTCAGTGAAGGGCCACCGAAATAACAGAATCATAGAATGGTCCTGTCAGTACATGCTCTTGTAAATGGTCTGTCTCCTTTTGCTTTGTAGGCTTCCTTTGGGTACTGAAAAGCCACAATTAGGTCACCCTAGTTCCATGCTGACTAATCCTAATTCTCTTATCCTTTCCTTGTAGGAGAGGTTCTCCATCCCTCTGATCAACTTGATGGCCTCCTTTGGACTCACTCCAGCAGGTGCGTGTCCTTCCTCTGCTGTGGAGCCCAGAGCTGGAGGCAGCATTGCAGGTGCGGTCTCACCAGAGTGGAGTAGAGGACCAGAATTCTCTCCCTTGTCCTACTGGCCATGCTGCTTTTGACCCAGCATGGGATATGGTTGGTTTTCTGGGCTGTGAGTGCCCATTGATAGGTCATGTCCAGCCTCCCACCCCCCAGCACCCCCAAGTCCTTCTTATCAGGGTTACTCTGGATCTGTTCATCCCCAGCCTGTGTTGGTACTGGGGGTTGCCCTGACCCAGGTGCAGCACCTTGCACTTGGCCTTGTTAAACCTCATGATATTCCCATGGTCCCACTTCTTGAGCTTGTCCGGGTCCCTCTGGATGGCATCCTGCTCTTCAGGTGTGTCAGCTGCCCCAGCTGCTTCATGTCATCTGCAAATTTGCTGAGGGTGCACTCAATCCCTTCGTCTATGTCATCAGTGAAGCTATTAAATAACACTGGTCCCAATATGGACCCCTGAGGAACACCACTTGTCACTGATATCCATTGGGATTCTGAGCCGCTGACCACTACCCTCTGGATGTGACCGTCCAACCACTCTCTTGTCCATCTAACAGTCTACTCATCAACCCTGTCTCTTCAATTTTGAGAGAGGGATGTTGTGGGTGATCATGTCAAAGGCTTTGTAGAAGTACAGGTATATAACATCTGTGACACCCTTCCCTTGTCCACTTGTAGCCACAAAGTTAGGGGGTAGAGCCCACGGTGCCTAAACTGGGTTTGTATAACCTGAGGGAGGACTGGTAGAGAGGGCTGTGAACCAAGAGGAGAGATCTAGTTGCCATTTTCTCTTGCCTAGAAGGAGAATTATACAAAACTCTCAAACTTAGAGGCACACAAGAGTCAAAATTGCACCAAGGGAAAATCTGATTTGCCGTAAGAAAAGAGATTTTTGCCAGGGTGTTGAGCACTGGTACAGTTCACCCAGAGAGACTGTGGATTCTGCATCCACAGAAGTACACAAAAGACATGGTCCTGAGGAACCTGATGGATTTTTGAACATGGTTGTGCTTCCAGAAGGGTTTGGACCAGATGATTGATTGAAGACCCTTTGACCTATCTTATTCTTTTGTTCTGTGACAAGACATTTTACCTCTCAATCAGTGTGAGCTGGAAATACCACCCAGAGGTGAGATTATCATCTTGGTACTTAAACAAATTGCATCAAAAAGCCTTGGGAAACCCATCTTTAAATTATATTCCTATGCAAAAGTAAGTTTATAAAACCACTTATATTTATTTTCTTTCAGACTGGCATACTACTTCTAAGGTATGACAAAATATGTATCTAAAGTTGTGTTCAAATATGCAAATATATGACAAGATTTTTCAAAATTCAGTGAAGGAGGCACCTACCTATTCTCTTTGGTAACCAGCTGGTTTATTGAGACCTTCCAAGGAGGTTTTTGAAGCTTAACTAGAGGCATCTCTATCTGCAAATGTAGCTAGGATAGCTAATAAGAGAACAATGAGAATAGAAAGAGTAGCAGTAAAAAGTACACTAAATCTCCTTAATACTGTTTTAAATGACTTTTTTCTACTAAAATTACATATGCAGATTTCATGCTGGTATGTTATGAAGCCTTATTGTCATTCACTCAGAATGAACTGAATAGTTTATTAATTTTCCTGTGATATAATGAGCGGAAAAAAGTGGTCAATAAATGGACAAGCATCACAAATGATACTTTTTTATCATAATGCAAACTCATATTGATATGCCTATATAGAGCTGTGTGATCCTGTGGTCTTTTTATGACCAGTTAATAGGTAGCAAACAAGGATCAAGATATCAGCATAAACTCAGTAAAAAAGATAATCACCAGAATGTATTCTTTATGAAAAAATTTTGATTACTAATGGTGCTAGAGGAATTAGGGTTATTTTACTGCAGTTAAACAAAAAGAATAAAAAATGCTCACTAGTCATCTCTGATTGACTTTCAGGGGTTGAGGTCCCGTAAAATGGGCTTGTAAGAAGCAACACCATAACTCTGCCGACTTCTTATCTTCCTGAAAATACCTGTGTACATTGCCTCTTGCTTTTACAAGTTGTATTGATGAATCATACCTTTAGATAGATGAATGGACAGACAGGACATCAGGAAACACAGGAAATAAACACAGGAGAGAAAGCATTATAGGGTTACAAAAAGAGCTATAGGGTTACAGAAACACTCATGGTCTCCTAATCACTCCCTGGACATGGGTGCTGAAAGAGAGCTGGTATTCTGAAAAGATGGAAATAGTGGCAAAAGCAGTGTGTGTGAATGGAATGACAGCAGGATGTTTCAGAAAGCGTTCCCTGATAAAACAGATTCTGTTTGCATACAAAATCACTTTGGGGAAAGATAGTGGGTAGTTGTTAGAGTCTGCTGTAGAATTCCAGAGTTAAATTTGGATATGGATTGAGATGTTCAAACCATTATTACAGGGAGAAATTCTGCACAGAATTGTCTCATTATGGCAGCCTCTGATTTGTCAGATATAGGCTGGAGAACAAGTGCTGCTGAAGGCAGCCCAGATATTCCGGAGTGTGACAACTGACAGCTTTTCTGAGAGAAAGCAGAGAGGATTCTTTCTAAACTTAGTTATGGAAAGTATAGAGGTTGTTAAAGGACATCTAATTTTAGCAAAATAGCATTGAATCACATAAATGTTGGTTTAATTTATAAAAAATAGAGGGATAAACAAAAATAGATCTGTTAGAAAGCCTAACAGAATTTTAGAGAAATGAGTGAAGGCAGC
Organism: Picathartes gymnocephalus; assembly: GCA_013390045.1. Classification (NCBI taxonomy): domain Eukaryota; kingdom Metazoa; phylum Chordata; class Aves; order Passeriformes; family Picathartidae; genus Picathartes; species Picathartes gymnocephalus. Next base: position 26,456 of record WEKY01038842.1, read on the forward strand.
CAAAGTTAATTGTTCTGTTCCCTGCTTCTCTGTGGGGGAGACTTGGATTTCCTTTGAGGCAAAGCACAGAAGGATTTTCTGGAGCTTCTGAACACTGAAACCCAAAAACGTCCAGAAAAAAAGCCTCAGAATCTACCTCAGAAATGGTTCTTCGATGGAAATGAAAAAAAAGGATGATGAGCAATAAAGGTTGTCCTTTATAGGACAATTTTCCATAAGGCCTCTTGAAATAAGAGCTCAAAGACAGACCCAGGTGGTAGGAAATAAGAACAGAAAGGAACTCTGTATTACTGTAGATGGAAGCAAAACTTGAAGCTCCTTGTTTTCACCCAATGCAACAAAACTCTCTGTCTCAGGATTCAAAATAAACCAATGTACGAAATCCTGCTTCTGGTGAGAAGGATCTTAAGTATCCCCACTCAGACCTGGTGCCATGTGACTGAAAAGGAGGCATTTCACAAGTACCTGAAGCTGAAGCAGGACTACAGTATAGGCTTCAATACAACACAAAGCTTTAGAAAAGATTTTAAAGCAATAACTGAAAAAAAAAAAAAGGAAAATATAGAACCATAGGACAGCTTGATTTGGAAGGGAGCTTGGAGGTCATCTAGTTCCTAATCTCTGCTATGGGCAGAGACAGCTTTCAGGAACATCAGATTCCTCAAAGCTCTGTCCAACCTGGCCTTGAAACATGAAGGTGTATGAAAAATAAAGGATATGTTAAAAATGAAGTAGATCATAAGAGAGCCACAGAGTCTAGAATAGCTCTGTATTTTTCTTTTATAACCCCCTTCTCAACAAGTAAAATGTGGCAGATCTAATCTATCAAGTGGCAGAATGGTATTGTTATGCTAATGGGAAAGTACTGGTGATGCTTGAGAGGTTAAGGAGTAGTAGAAGAGAAATAAGGCAGGTAAAGGAACTGGTTAAAGAAGGATACTGCAGATTATGTTGAAATGCTAATAAAGAAGTCTTAGGGTGGAGTAGAGTTACTGTTGCCTTTTTCAATACTGATTTCACTCTGAACCAATCTTGTCTGAATACTTCTCTCAATGACCTTTGTTTAAAATGTAATGTACTAGTAAGTGTTTGGGAGATATTGTCAACATAGGAAAGCAGAGTGATATGTGGAAAAATCAGGGGCACCTTGCAGTCTGGAAAAGTAGAAAAGAAATGAAATTTCATTACATGCATTTAGTTGCTAATACATGTTTAAATGTAATTGAAGCCTCACCAGAGTGACATGACACCAGAAGAGCCTGTGTATTTTAAAGGATCATATAGAAGTAGAATTAACTAGTCTGATACCTGAGTGAACAGGGAATTACAACCCTAGATCATACCTAGGGAGATATTGCCATGAGAAATATGGGAGCTCTGGATAAATGCTATCTGGAGTTTTTTGTGCAATCTTGGTAATCTATATACACCAAAGATGAATTCAGACTGGAACTGAAGAAGAAAAAGTCTATGAAGAAAATTCAGAACCTCTCATGAGATGAGAGAATGCACAGTCAGAGGAATGATTCCACTTTTCCATCAAACTATCTCTTATTCCCTAATCCCATTTGCCACTCACAACAGTCCCACTGGGCAGGGTAAAGCAGTGCAATTCCTAGTCTGGAAGGATGCATATTTGGGATGACTGGTGGCTGGTATGCAATAAAAAAATATTGGCTGAAGTCTGACTGCTTTTCCCTGTAGTGGAGGCTCTCCTTTTTAAATTTTTTTTTTTTTAATTATAATTATTTTTTATTTATTTCTTCTTTGTATTGACTGCTTTTTTTCCCACAACATTTAAGAAAACATAATTATCTTTGAGATATTAGTTGTTCTCTTATACTTGATTGAAGTATTGCAATGGATCAGAAGTTCTTAACAGCAGGACCCAAGGACAGAAATGGGCGATGTAATTGTATGAATCCCATTTCCTTAGGGAACAAGTGTAAAAACAGGGATGGCACAAGAATAAATATGGACAGACTGCTGATAAAATTAAAAAGTCAGGACAGGCATCAGCAGGTCTCTATCAATCAGAGAATTAAACTTTCAACTTGTATATTAGATACTAAGGGTATAACTTGTTTTAAGATTGTAATCAGGTTATGAAATGGATTATATGACATGATCGCCTTCAGGAAGTCCTCCCCTGTACTATCAGAAACAAGGGTGTGCTAATATGATGGCTCCATCCTAATGAGCACAAGATAATATTTTTAAAATTTGCAAAAGACCAATGGATCAGTTTAAGAGTCATTTGCAGAAAACACATTTATTCCGTAGTATATCTTACTTGTTGAGCCTTGTCACTGGAAATCTGTTTTGCCAAGTTTCAAGCAGAATCTGTAACTATAGGTGGCTCTGTTTTAGTTTCTCTATGGAAAGGCTGGGTTCTGGACTGCAGTGGTGCAGGACCTTGACAACACAGGAAAAAGTAAAGGCAACTTGCCCAGAACTCAAGTGCTGCAGCTGATTTCCATACAAATATACATTGAAGTGTATAAGATATTGCATAAGAATATTTATTTGTTTATTTATTTATTTATTTAAAGTGCACTGCAAATGTAGGCAGCATTTTATAGAGCAATCCAAAATTGCTGTGAAGGTAACAAAAAAGAAAAGCTGTGCAAAGGCATAGTGTTGTTCACACAAAAATATTGTAGACTTAAATGGTTTTCAGTTTACTGTGCTGATATGAAAAGAGTCTGAATTCCTGATGCACAACGTTGAGATTTGCCAGAGGATTTTTTTAATCAACTAGCTAACAACATAATTTCCTTCTGCCAGATAAAGTTAGGACCTATCAGACATGTCATAAACTGCTATCAAGTCTCCAAGCTTCTTCTTCAGCTCAGGCAGGAGCAGCAATTTGTTTGGAGTTGAAGGACTGGAGAATGGTGCTTGGTGGCACTGTGAACTTTTGTACACTGGCTGCAGTGTCAGCGTATGAACAGTGTAGGGTTTCCAACAGAGTTGGTAGAAAATGGGAAAATGTTTGGCCAGGAAGATTTTCTGGAAATGCATTTTCAGCAGAATCCAGTAGCTCAGTGGTGTGTGGTGACTTCAATGAAACTTGATGAATTTATAAACTGGTCTGAACTTTTCATTTTGCTTCTGCACTACTGTCAGTCCCCATTATGAAATGTGGCTTTATATGACATAAACTTTCATTAGACTTTGATTAAACTTTGATAGAGACTTTGATTAATAGCACTGTATGGAGAAGCCAGAACAAACCTCCCAGGGGCTGATGAAGAAAAATTGTCAATGCAGTAAACAGGAATGAGAAGCTAATCTATAATTTAAACAATGTGTTAATTAATAGAGTATAAATAATGAAATCCATGGTAAATCCAGGGAGTAATCTTGCCTATCTGCTCATCTAGGTGTAGTTAGAACACCATACCATTGAATAGGAAAGTAGTATTGGTATGATAACTGATGGCAGTCTCTTTCCAATCAGATGGTCAGCAGGATTTTTTGCTTGCTGGAGTTTACTCATTTTAAGATGAGAAGCCTTTCTAAAATCAAATGGCATAGTGGGAAAACTGAAGTAAGCAAAAGAAGAGTGCCAAGAGATGACTGCTAGTCTGTGGGCAGGACACCAAGATGAAGTGCCACATAAAGGGACAGCCCTGATCTTCCTTATCTACCCTGATACTCTGTCCTCTCCTGCCTCCCAGGGCTGCCTTTACCCATTGTGTGATATCCCCCTGTCCCAGGGAGTTCAGCTGTGCTCGGAGCAAAGGCAGGAGAAACAGACGTGAGGAAAAGAGGAGAGAATTACTTGTATCAAGGCACATCAGTCAGTTTTCTAGAGGGCAGACATTTCTTCAAACTCAACAGAATCACCGGAGTGGAAAAGGGGGAGGTAATAGGGGTATTAGCACAGCTCCAGTTTAGTCCACTGTCAAACTGAAGGTGTTTGTCTTCTTGAGAAATAAGCACCTAGAAATCATCAGTTTCCCTCATAAGCAATTTCACTCCTTCCACTCAGGTGAGACCTGGCTGCTGGTTGTAGGCAGAATAAGAACAAACATTGCCTCTAAATGTGCCAGTTTTGATGAAATCTTAAAGAAGAATCAGATTTTTAGATGACAATTTAACTATTGTTTCATAAATAGTCAGATATCTCTGGATGAGGATGCACAAGAGAGATGACACTCCGTAAGGGCTGCCGATGGCCTCCTGCACAAGCCTTGCTCTGCTGCAGGGCCGTGATATGGGGGTACACAATCCATGTTAGAAGCTTACACTGCAGTTTTTAAATTCATGCTTGGGGAGCCAGGCACGTGCTAAAGGATCCCTGTGGTGCATCCTCAGGGCTTTTGAAGTGGTCCTTACTACAGTGCATGGGAGATTGAGAGAGAAGGTTTCGCAGATATTGCACAATATTTTTGACAGTCCCCATAAAGATGCATGTACAGGTCTGCATGTATTTCTTGCCTTGATTAGCAGGGCATAGCTACTGAAATAAGAAATAATCTGAACCAAGCCAACACCCATAACAAAACTCGGGATCTCCAGTTATGCTGATAGCATTCTCCTGTTGGGAATAATGCTATTTTGTTGCATTTGGAATTTAAAATATAGAATTTCATAAATAAAAATATTTAAAAGTTTTTCTTTCGGTAATTAATGGATTAATATTAGAAATACCCTGCTTACAGACCATTCATTTCCCATGCCAAGTTTGTGGTTTGTGAAAGTCATATACTTTAAAGAACATGGACCATCGATGTCACTTAACAATTCTCATAATAACATTGTCCTGTGGGACAGAGAACTAAAAGAACAACAATAAAAAACAAGTAGCATTCCCTAAACAAAGAAAATCAATCAAACACTCTGTTTATTGATCCATGTTAGAAATCTAACAGGCTCAGTTTGTGAGCAGCTAGCTGAAGCAGGTACCTTGTGGCTGGGCCTTTTAAAACACCCATTTGTAGCATGATACCACTGAGAGAAATTACGCTCTTCTTATGCAGCCTCACAGCTAATCCACCATCCTATGGTGCAATGCATTATCCTTATAATTTCTTTAAGAAACGAGAGAAAACAGAGAAAGGATTTTCACAGCTGGTAAGATGCTAAAACATATTAGCTTTTATCATGAGAGTATAATGGCACTACTGTTTAAGAAAATACTACAACCTTGTTTAATTTTCTTAGTTTTTTTTAATGAATCCTTTTCTCTGTGGAAGTTGGAAGAAAATGGGGGAAGAGAGCACAGGTAAATACCTTCAACCTTCTCAGCTAAAATCCATAATTATAGTTTTATTACTTTCTGGTTTCTGATACATAGGTTTCACAGAGCTGATTGCAGGCTGCAGGAACCATTTTTACCTTTTAAATTGAAGCATTTCAGGTCTTCTCTAATTAACAACCACTTGCAGAGTGTATCACAGGCTTAGTGCCTACTTACCAGGCACATTTCTCAGAGACAGATCTGTTATTGCACTAAAATGAGGACAAGAGGCATTCTGTATTAATAGTTTATGAAGATAGCTAAATTACAGCTGACCATACAGTATTCTGTCTATGTTCTAAGTCTCTCTCTGGACTCGCTTTTTCTGGAGAGACAAATCTTGATGTAATAATACCTTCTCCTCAATGATAATAGTTTGCATTTTTGGTGTGGGGCCTCATCATTTTGAGAAATAGCTGTAGGAAGTGCTTAGGGAAACTTCCTTGCACAGAGCACCAACTAATTAAAATAGAAACTTTAGTTTTCTTTTCCCATTAAGGTGGCAGAGTTTTAGATCTAATGAAACAAAAACACTGGAAGGACAGCTTTTCATTCCACGACAGTTCAGAGCTCTGTAAAGGTAAAGCCTCTGATTTATCCACAGGAAACTGCCCAGGATCAAGATCTTCACACAGCTACCCACTTTGTGCCCAGACCTTTTTTACCCAGACTCACTACATATTACTCATAATAAGCTAGCCAGACCCAAACTTTTCTCAGAGCAAGGTGCTGTCACATTTTCTTCTTGCACAGTGGTAAGCACATGAGCTGTTCCTTAAAAGCACATGACAAAAATTCTGCATTTCCTTCCTCCTTCTGTCCCTCTGATTCTCCCCTCATCCCTTCACTCCTCACTGCCTCATGGCATTTTTGCTGCCTTCTGGATCTCAAGTTCTCATTCACTTCATTCCCTTGCTAAAAAATTCTGTCCAGGTGCAGCCATAAGGCAAAACAATGGCACAATACAAAGGGACAGCTGTCAGGTAGCCAAAAGAAAGATGAAAAAATAGTGAATGAGATATTCTAATATCTGTATCACTGACTGACAAAGCCATATAGCAGGACATATGCATGCATTTACCACTTTACAGAAGTAACCCCACTTGCTGAAAGCACCAACCTTAGAAGGAAACCCAGAGTGTGAAGAAATGAGTACTGCTCAAGAGATAATTTGTATTATTTCAGATAACCACGTCCGACAACTGATGGGCATAAACATTGGCATTTTCTTCACAGAATTGCTGTTACCTCCTGTGCCATCTCCTGTTTTGCATAATGCCATATGAACCTCATTACTGCAGTTTGCAGGGTTTTGAACATTCACAGAAAAAAGCATAGGGAGAAGAGTAATAGTTTGATTGATGCAATTTTCACATTGGCCCAGTGGATAATCAGAAGAACTCTTCTATTACGAGGACATGCAGAAAGCAAAACATTATAAATCCTACCCACAACCCAGGGCCATTAAGAAAGGCTAAAAAAACCTCTAATAACACAGGCCTTCTTGACAGAGTTCTTGTTAACAGCTAAATAGCAACTAGCAGGCAAGATTTGCTCTTATGCCGGGACTACAAGGCACACAGCAGTCTGAACGAAGGATAAATATGTATGTGTGGAAATTACATCTTCCAAAAATTATACAAAATAAATAGATTAAATGAACCCCTACCTTGGAGAGCCTGGAGTGTACGAGTCTGTACAACAATACAGAGTTGCAGGACCAGCTGTGGTGCACTTTCCAGAAAGGTGGCTAGCAAATGCAGCATACTCACATCTGCATACTCATACACCATTTTCCAATAAAACCGCCATCTGTCATTCTCTCCACTCTGTCGGCTCCGGATACCCAAGTACATCGTGTGAAAATACCTGGAAATGAAAGAGAGCGGTTATAGAAGCACAGAATGATATTTTACGGGTTATACTTCTGCTTGAGAATAACATTTTGTTCAATGTACTTCAAAATAATGGACATTTATTTAAAAAAAGATTGTTGTATTTCAATTTATAATAGTTGATGTGATAAGAGTAAGCTAAACTGAAGACAAGATTAGCCTTTATAAGGCTGTTAAAAAAGCTTAGCATTGTCTTATTTGTTAAATAGTATTTCTTTCAAGGACCGACTTTTCTAATTTGAAATATAAGGGTGATATCTTGATTATCTGGCCTTCCTCAGAGGTTTTGCAAATAATGAGAGGAACAAAATTGACTTGTTAATGAGAACCTGCAAAGAATTAATCTCCTTCTTCATGGCTTTATTAGGACTTGGAGGACCACCTAAACTGCAAGTCTGGGGTGGTCTTAGCTTGGAGCTCTGCTAGAGCTGAGCTTATTGTCCTGCTTTTCCACCCATCTAATGCACTGAGTACCATATTTCAGATGCTGCCAAATATATAGTGTTTTTTTCCTCATCATTTGATTATTTTAGTTGGAGAGAAGATGTAGCTGTGAGTTCCTATTTTAGGAGGCATGGAGATCTGGCTGTGGGTTCCCTTGGAGATCAGAAATGACTCACTACGGTAGTTCCCATGCAGTAGTAGCAGCAAGAAGCAGCAGGAGCCAGGAACCCAACAGGGTGCTGCTGCTCCCTGTAGTAACCAGCAGATAAAGGGAACAATAGGCAAAGCCTGTCAGCTCTCGTGGCCTGTGCAATCAGCAGGAAAAACACCTGGCAACCAGCAGATTAAGTAGATTTTGGTGGGTGCAGGAGTAAAGAGTGGTTTTAGGAAGCAAGGGATGTCTTGTGAAGGACAGTACCCAGGTGCTGTGATGCCTGCGGCGACCCTTGCAGAGCTTGCAGCAGCCTCCCATGACACACTTCAGTCACAGCACAGTGATCCCTCTGGGTGGCTTTTGATCTGCTCTATTATTCTCATCTGATCTCAGTTATTCTGTGTCAGAAAAGCTCCCACGCTGTTCCTACAATTTTAGTTCCAAATTAATTAAGGCTGTCTGAAGAAAACCCCCAGTTTCACTTAATGAAAAATTTTGAAGATTTAAGGTATTGTCTTGCATCAGGGTGCCTTGTGTCCTACAGTAGTAGGACACCAACTGATGTGGATCTTTGTTTCTCTTTTTCTTGAGGTATCTTTCATATGCTGTTCCTGACAGCATTTTCTTATGGTATTTTTAATATGTTTTCACAGCAATTTTTTAAGTGAGATCCTATTTTATAATTAGAAAAACTTTAGTAAATTTTAACCACTTTCAATATGAATTGTTTTAATTAGTTAAGATAAAGTATTTCAGTATTCCTTCTTTCCACAAGGTCTTGTCTTAAAACCCTTTCATAACTGATGGAGCATGGTGAATTCTCTTTTTACAAAGGTTGCATGCAACCTTTAATCTCTAATCTGCTCAGCTGTAACTCTGGAGGTTTCTTATGCTGATGAAAAGACTTGTGGCTTCTGACTGGCAAAGAGCCCAAGACTTGGTTGCTCCCTTGAAGAATGACCCAATGCACCCTTGTACCCAATGCACACTCTACTGCAGAGCAGCAGTTTTTATTCAGGAATATTCACCAGACAAAACCAGGGAGTAGCACAGAGAAACAGCTGAGAGGACAGATCTGAGCCTGCAGCATTTCTCTTGACAATGCACATCACAGCAATATAAAAGGAAAACACATTAAACTCACATTTAAATTAAAATCACACCAGGTGGCTTTGAATTTTATCAAAGTCCCATGTGGGAGTGAAGCAGCAATGAACTGCTCAGAGATTGGGACCACAGAGGTGCAGTAAACAAGACACCAACTGTAACTCTCATGCAAAACACTGAGCAGGTCTAGATGGGTCAGAGTGTGATGGGATAACTGGGCCTTTCTGATGTCCTGGGGCTCTCTGGTGTCCTTGGGGTTAGGTAAAGTGAAATGGCCTGCTGCCCAGATCTGAAAGTCACTGAGCTGGAAAGGCATCTTTTGCTGCACAGTTCTGTTAATGGGGTCCATTGGACCCACAGGTTCTCAGTCACGATCCATTTAATTGTTCCTGGACCTCTCATTAAAGTCTTGCAGCACAGCAGGGGACAGGTAAGGCTTATATTTCCTTCTGCAGTTTATTGTTTGGGAGGGGTTTGTTTGTCCTGCCTAACATGTCCTCCCAAGGGGCACACCTTGGAATATTGCACATAGTGGGAGCAGACAGCATCTTCAGCTTTAAGATATCGCTAACCCTTGCTATAAACTCGTAAAGGAGCTGTGGCTGCTGCAAGTTGTGCCAGGAGGCTCTAGCTCTGCCAGTGGAGCCATCTGCAACTTCAGTTCTACAGCATTTGTACAAAAAATACTTTTTCTATTATAAAAATGACATACTGTGGCAGGTGAGGACCCTTAGGGTTCTTTACCTGCTCAGCAGAGTGGTTGTGCATTGCAAATATGTTGTGATTAATGAACCCACATGGAAATATTTCCTCTCCCATTGCACTTTATTGTGAAACACTGGCAGTGAGTTATTGGGGACTGGGGAATCATTGTTCTTTGTCTACTTAGCTGTCTGCAATTTAAACACAAGATGTACAGGAGGAAGATACTTTCTGTTTCTACACACTGGGGACCAAATTTCAGCCTAGGGTGGTATTTTTTTCTTTTCAATTTTGGCCAAATTAATTGCAGGCTGAAATGAACATTTACACACATAATTACTGTCACTGATTTATGGGCACAGTCAGGTGATTAGACAGCTAAACATTCTGATTTGCATCCACAACTAATTGCACCAGCAATTGATGTTAGGTGTGCAAATTAGCAGTTATTAAAATAAAAAGATGGTCTCATAAAATGATTCATATATCAAAGACACTTTTTTCTGGTAGTGAAATAGAAGAAAAAAAATGGGAGAAAATTCTTTGTTGTAGTGGCTTTCAAATATAGCTTAACACTGCAGTAATGACACATTCCATTTTATATATATATATACACATTATGTAATTCCACTTCAGACACCCTCACTGGAGGTCTATTGTCAGCAAATGCCATACAGACACAGTCAGAGGTAGTTCCTGATTTAAAGGGTTTTTATATTTTGGTGTTCTGGTATTGTTTTGGTGGAAATTCACATTTTTATGTGAGTCCAAGTTGTGATTCTTACATACATTTATTCCAGAATAGGGAAAAGTAGTATAGAGTTCTGCATTGGAAAATGTCTTATTTTTATTGTGGGGTAAATTTATGTCAGTGAACCTGAAAGAGCAGATGTGAATGTTATTATTTTGGTTGGGATTGCATTCAGTCAACTACAGTCTTCTGCTGGTGCTTTATAAATATACAAAACCTGCCTATTCATGTTCCGAAAGAGCATTTAATTGATATGAAAAGAGATGAAAAAAAGTGAAGACTTGAGAGCCAGAGCACCTGACAAAAAAGGTGAAAGAAGCAGGAATGGAAAGTGTGGTAAAAATACTGCCATCTAGTAAAGTAACTACTTTGTCTAATAAAACAAGGTAGTCCATATTTCACTAGAAGAGTAAAACCAAATAAAAACCCACCACTCCACCCACTCCACAAACAGACCCTACAATTTCACAGCTCTCTTGTTAGTGGAGAAAAACTTAGACGTAACTGAGTTTCTTAGAGATTTTGCTGTTAGAAGATTATGAAACCTGTCCTGTGAAGTCAGACTGAGAGAGTTGAGGTTGCTCAGCCTGGGGAAGAGAAGGCTCCAGGGAGGTCTCGTTATGGCCTTCCAGTACCTGAAGGAGGCTGAAGGTTATGGCTTCAAACTGAAAGAGGGTAAGTTTTAATTAGATATAAGGAAGAAATTATTCATTTTAAGGGTGGTGAGACACTGGAAGAGGTTGCCCAGAAAAGCTGGTGATGCCCCATTCCTGAAAGTATTCAAGGCCAGACTGGACAGGACTTTTAGCAGCCTGGTTTAGTGGAAGCTGTCCCTGCCCATGGCAGCGAATTGGAACTGGATGATCTTTAAGGTCCCTTCCAACCCAAACCATTCTTTCAGTGTGAGATGCTATGAAATGTACTATGAAATAACAATAACAAAACCTTTCTATTTTAAAATTACTCTTTTACTCCCCCTCTCTCTCTTTTTTTTTTTTTAAATTTTTTTTTAAGAAGACAGACCACTGCTTGGGTTGTCCATACTGGTTTAAAGAAGCTTATATTCAGAATTAATACAATAGAGTGAGAAGCACTGTATCACTGATAATCAGACAGCAACATATATATTGTTATTTGAGTCTTAATGTCTTAACCTTTGGAGGAAGCAGAAAATTTTTCAGCATTTAATTGCTTTAATTTATTTCAGTGTACCACACAGCACAGTATAGAGACCATTGATAAAGCAAAACCCTGAAGGATGTGAATCTGAGACAAGGCCACAAGTGACATTCTTTTTCCATTATATTAATGAAAGAAGACAGTAAAGTGGAAAAACAAACAGAAAACCAGGCTACTCCTTGTGCTGTCCACAACAGGTGTCCAAGATGCAAGACAAATAGAAATAAAAAAATGCCTACATTTGAGTTTGGGAAAAAATGTACTTCGGTTCTAGGGAAAGAGACATTCATTCTGATAAGACAGTGGCTCTCCAGTATTTCCAAAATCAAGAGCCCTTGTTTTGCTCTGGGTTCACATACCTATCTTGAGGATGGTCAGCACAGACTGAGATACCTACATTTGAAATAATTCTGGTAACAATTCACTTACATGATTAAAGCATGCCCACTTGTGCATTTAATTGAGATGAGGTAGTGTAATTATATGATAATACCAAATATTTATAGGAGTGCTTTCCATGTTTAAAGTGCTGTTCAACCACTGCTTGATTAACTAGGATGAATGTAAATAATCTGACAGAGTTCATTCCTGAGGAACTGGCAGCTGACCAACCTAATGCCTTTGTGCAGGAGCAAGGTATAACTTTCAGTCAGCACACTCAAATCCAGCTGATATTGTGGAAGCCCATCACTGGGAGGATGTGCCTTTTTCTTGTGTGAAGAAAATTCTGACTACTTTCTTCCTTATTCGTAGGCACTTCTCCCAAAGTCTTCCTCTGGTACAAGGCAGGTAAGGAGGCCCCAGAATACCTTCCAAACTGACAATTCCTCAGAGTCAGTTATTCTGGAAGAGTGATTAGGTGCCACTGGCACTAAAGGTTTCCATCCTGCCTACAATTCATCTACTCTTTTATAAAAGACCTTTGGTGAATGCCCTGGTATCACTGAAACTAAAGATGCTTTTGGCAGTGATTTAACAGAGTTTGAGTTTTACCCCAGTTTCCTTCATAGTATCTGGGTGTCATTTATGCCCATTGCTTCTGAGAAATTATTTCAGAAGCTGCTCCATTATGCTTCAGAGACACCATTCTTTCTCATATAGATAGCTGAGGCTTATTATAAGTGGAAAAGAGAAAACAAACCTTTATTACTGGTGGACATGCTGTTCCCAAGCATGTGGGCCTTTACTGCTCTTGCTGCCCATAGTTTAGCTCAATCAACATCTTTCAGTCTTCTGGGTTCCTCTGGGATTCCCACCCCAAAGTTTGCTATTTGCTTTTATCTCCTTTCTTCCAGTCCCACAACTTTTGCACATCTTTAGCTACAAATTTAGATTTTTGAGATTTGGAGAAGTTATGTTCATCTGCTGTTCATTTAGACAGTATGCACAACAAGTATGTGCATATGCGGGTGCAGAGCCATATGTGAGTCCAGTCTGACTATGGCTCTGAGCACTTGCTACAGATTTTCACCATAATGAAACTATCCATCTGATGATAATATATACGGCTCTAGAAAAATGTCTTCAGTTTAGAAGTGTCAAAGACTACATTGTTACCATGTGCTTTATCTAAAAAGTCCTTAGGATGATACACATGAATAAGAGACCATTTGCAATCTTTGGAAAAATGAAATTATTCTGATTTCATGCCTCATGTAGCCCATTTTATTGTAATTGCCTAAGTCTGTAGAGGACGCTTGCTTATGTTGCATAATCTAGTGAAGCACTTGTGAGAAGATCAAAAGCCATTAATGGCTAGTTGGAACAGTCCTAGACATTTATTCTGATGCCTAATTTGCCCCTACATCAAACACTATATTAAACAATTTAGCCATACCATAAACAGTTGTTCTTTCCATGTTTGAGGTGTAAAGGATGAAAATCACTATTGTAGAGCTAAAAACCAGTAGAATAAACAGCAATTCGGATAAGTGGTATTTTCTTCTGTTGCTTAGTTACCAGAGAAAACTTAACTGTGTTTGTATCTCAACAGTATTTGCCATGTTAAATAACAACAGATTGTTCTATTTTACTTCTTATGTGCCTTTTTATTAGGTGTTCCTGAATACTTGGAAAAAAAAAAGTTTCTTTAGAAGGAATACTTACTGCCTTAACAGTACATACTAATGCTTATTCTTTTTGTTCTGAAGAAACAAACAAATCCCTTCAGTTTTAATTCCTTATTCTAGGAAGGAAAAAACAGCCAGCTTTTAATTTTCCAATCAAATTATTTTTGATGGGGCCATTAAGGTTTAATGTGCAAAAGGAAACTGAAATGCATTCTGGAGCACAGCAGTGACCAAAACTTGTCCAACTAAGCACAGTTCTGGCAATTTACCAGCAGTCAAAAGTCTAGACTTAATTTACTTTAAATTATGAGTGCAGCATCCTCATCTGTGTCACTGAGATGAGATCCATGTGAGGACAGATCCCACTGGGGAATATTTCATCATAAGAGACAGTAAAAGGCTTATTTCCAGAATATGAATATCCTACAAAGATAAAAAACAAAACCCAACTCCTTGTATCTAATTTTACTTTGCAGTATTTAAGATATCAGAAAAATAATTGCTTTACTTCCTATAACATAAAGCAAGGCACTCTATGAGCATAAACAAAATGATTGCATCTGTTTCATTACGACCTATAAAGCATTCCCCAGCATCTTCTATGACTCGGTGATCCTTCTCAAATGGCCATGAGTCGTATTACAGCAGAATTTTATGGTCATCTAAATTTTTATGGCCATCTGAATTTAGCTACTTTGTGAATTCCCTGACTGTAACCAGTCATACCCAGCATTTTCCTTCCTTTCCTGGCATGTGCAAACTGCAGACCTCCAGTTTGTGAACCAGTGGTGGAGGGAGATGGCAGGACTAGGTTGGACTAGGTCCAGCTTTAATGAGGAGAAGTCAGGGTGGTCTGAAAAAATCCCTGATGCAGCCTGCTCCCCTACTGACTGCCCTCACCCCTGGGGTACAGCTGCTCAGCCCCACTGCTCAGCCCACTGTGGGATTCAACCCTGTGTGAGGCAACAAATCTCCAGGAAATAAATCTCCTTGTGTTGGAATGAGGTGCAGGCTGGATGCTTGCACTGCGTGTCATGGATGCTGGGCTGTCCTCTGCCAGGACCCCTCTAGCTTTACAGCGATTTACTGTCCCTGCAGATCCAGGTGAGACAGGCAGCAAACCCTCTGCCTCTGCACACAGTGAGGTGATATCCCCACAGCATGCCTGTCACATGCTGCCAGATCAGACAGAAATACCCCTGCACGTTTGCTGTTTAGTTCAATCGTCTCCATGTTTCTCCTCTCAAAACTGGGATATTCCCAGTATGCACTTGCCTGCCAGGGCTCCCTGTCAGCCTGGAGGCTCTGTTGCATCCCCAAAGAGCCTGTGAAGTCCTGTGCTGCCAGGCTGCCCCTGCCTTGCCTGTGGTGCTCATCCCTGGGTCAGCTTTCCCCTTGTACAGTGCAGGGGACCAAGGGCAGGGGGCAGATGGAGCTTGATGGCCATGGACCCATCAGACAGGCAGCTGATGGTGCCACGGCCAGTGACAGGGGTGGCATAACCTTGTCAGGAAGTATGACACAGCCTCTGGCCACAGCTCCCCTAGATGCTGCCCAGATACTTCTCAGGAGTGCATTTTTTTTGTACTATCAGCTATGGGCTAGGATTGAAAAGGAGAATGCAGAAGTGAAATTTAAAAAATCACAGTGTGCTGCAGCTGTCTATAGCTTTATTTTTCAGAGTTTCTTCACCAGGCATTGCCACTGGTGCTGCATAACAGCTGCCTTTCCTGTTTCAATCAGGGGACAAGGCCGTTTAGACATGTTCAGCAGCACAACTAAAAAGTTTTACTGCACTGTGTGTTCCTGTATGGCATCGCTCACCTGAGTGCTCTTTAACTACAGGCACTACTTCATCAAAAGCTGATAAAATCACTTTGGGCCTCAGAGGTTCTCAGAGGCTCCCTTGGTTTCCACTTGTGGGAAACACTGGAGTTTCTTATATATTGTCAAGGCTGCAGCCCTGGAAGTGATGGCCGTGTGAGATCAGACCCCTAAGGGCAAGCAGCTTCCCGAGAGATTAGATATCTGCCCTACTCTGTGTCCTCTGAGAAACTGAGGGCTTTCCTGCTTGGTTGAAAGGGTCTTTATGGGCTTTCTGAAGAATAGTCCACTGAAACTGTTAGGAAAAGGGGTCTGTTGGAAAATACCAGGGCACTCCAAAGAGGTCAGTTAAAATCCTGATTCACAGTCTGCTGTGTGACTTTCTCCTTTTGTTTCCTTCCTGCAGCCTTACTTGGTTTTGGGGGTGGCCAAGTGGAAGGCTATTTCTGTCCTATGAAGAAGACCTGAGATTCCCAAGCAATAGTGGTTTACAATGACTTTCTTTCTTCTCTTCAACTCCCTTCCTCCCCATGTCATACTTTTCATTTTCTTCTAAGCCTGTTTGCCTGTTAGTCATCCTAAAGCACCCTGAGAAATGAATCCCGGTTTACCTCTGTCTCAGTCTGGAGATATCAAGAAGAATCAGGGATCAGAAAAGCACAGAATCCCCCAAGGAGCTCCAGGCATTCCCTGGAAAGGCAATTAGTCATGGCCAAGGATCTGTAACCATGCAGCTGTCACAGGAATATAATCATTAGCATAGGCATCCTGACTTCACCAGCCCCTGGGGCTGCAGCAGGAATTGAATTGTTTCCCTGTTCCCGCCCAGCTCGGACAGACTTACAATGATAGCCCTTGGAAATGGTCCTGAGACCTGCCATTTGAGACTGGCAAGGAAGATGCACCTGTGTCCCAATCACCTATTTGACTGCACTTGAGGAAAGGACTGCTTGTAGAGTTAAGAGTGGGCACAGATGGAGAACAGTGTTTCTGGCTTCTCAGCTTGGGATACCAGGTGTATTTCCCAGATCTCTGGAGAAACAGCCAGGCAGCCTCCCATCACCACATAATGATAAGACCAGGAAAAGGTATTAAGAAACCTTTGCCTATCTCACCCCTGTTTTAACAGGAGCAAAGTGAACAGCACACTCTGCAACCAGTGTTCCATGGCTGCAGACTTTGCAGTCTGGAGACAGGCTCTTCCCCTGGGTACCAGTGTTTATCATTCACACTGCACACAGGGAGATGCTCAGCCCCCTCTGGGACAGCTGAGTTTCTCCCAGCATCCATCTCTCAGCCCATGTCCATAGGGACGTGGGCTATTTATCGATCTGAACAGTTCACAAGGGAGGGTTCAACACAGAGGTGGAGCAGCAGAGCAGCTGGTGAGGTAAACACCCTTGAGCATTCCTGTGCCAGGTCATGACTGCTTTGTAAGGGAACCCTTCAGTGGCAATTTCTCAACTTCATGGTCAAACTCACCATCTGGAAGAGGGAACACCTTTACATGAGTATTCACAAGAACCCATGTTGTTTGTTGCTTTCCCTGATGCCTTTGATAAATTAAGTAGATAAATCTGCCTGTGGATTATGCAGCTTTCCAGTGACAACTTTCACAGAACAAGAGCAGACAATTGTGATTTCTTTGATCCAGGAAAGGAAAATGTTGCATTTTTAAAGCAGAAGAGATGCCTGCGGTATCTTTTGCAAAAGTCAAGAGAAGCAACAGTAGTACAAACACTAGAGTATCAGAATGGCTAGGGTAGATGCTATATTTTACCCCCAGGGACAAAATGTAATGTGTTTCCTTCCATATAAACATCTTTCTTTCATGGCCACTGGTGTGTGCCAGGATGCATCTGGGTTGTGTCACTCTGGGGGCCTAGCATGTAATCTCACACTGTGAAACAGCAGGAGATAGCTGCCTCCACTAACCAGTAAAACGGAACTATTGCCAACCTTCCTCTTCCTTTCTCCAAAAATCCTTCCAAATTGTTTATAAGAGCTTTTATAGGACCTGCTTGCTCTTTCTGGTTCAGAGAAAACACACAACTGAGAATTCTGTTTGGAAATATCTCCACTGTAAATAACTTTTTATTCATCCTATTTATATAGTAGTCTGTGCTTCAGCTTTTTCTTTTGAACTATTCAGGTGAAGGCATTAGCTAATCCTCCCATAAAAAACTCCTAATAAATTGAATGGTCATTGTTTGGATGGAGCAATCTATAAATACTCAGGAAATAATGTGGGATTAGTCACTCATTAAGATATAGACAGGCAGTGCTTGTGTGATCTTTATGTGATATTCAAATGGCTGGCAGTGTTATTTAACAGGAATTCAGGCTAACTTCCTCTTGGTGCTTAAAAGTTTTCTGGACTAATGGAGAATGTTCTTTAAATGTTGCCCGCTTGAAGAATTTTATGTAAGAATCAATTCAAAACCAAATTTGCCAGCAAATAGCATTAGTTGGGCTGGAAAGCATCTCACAGAGAAATGGTCTTGAATACCAAACTGAATACCTCACCAAGCACTACATCTGCATGCTTTGTATTCAGAAATCTTAGGAATAAAATTTCTGGCTTGAGTTTTGCCTAGGGAAAAAGCTCTAGGGCAAATGACAGCATTTTCATTTTGGCCTTTCATCAATTCCCATAGGCCAAATTCAAAAGGAGTCAGAAAAACACTCAGAGGAATCTAGAGGGAATTTTGCCAACTTACAGACCTCCCAGTTTGCCCCTTATCAATATATTATAGAAAAAGAAAAAGGAATATAAAAGGTGACATGCTGGCAGCATACAAGCCAAAGGAGAAAATAACATGAGTTGGCAAGACAGCAATTACATTTAGGACTGGAAAGCAAACTGTGGTCATTAGAGATCTACAGTTTTCAGTCTAACTGGAGTTCTATATTGCAATATTAGTTCCATCTTAAAAAATAACACAAAGTCCAAGAAGCACTGAAGGATAGTAAAATGCCTTCAAGAAAAATGCTTCAAGGAATGGCTTGTATCAAAGGGCATGAATTTATATATGCTGAGACTGAGTCTGAATTCAACAGCCATTTTGTTTAAAAACTTATTCAGAAAAGAAGGCAGAGATAACACAGGCATGAAACAAGAATTAAGAAACTTTTTTTTGCTCTGGCAGGAATGGAAGAAAGGTTTGAAAAGGTTCAGCTAAGGTTTGGTCTTTGAACATTTTTTAATACTATTTTTAGCTGGATGTAAGATCAGTTTTACAGCACAAAACACAACCCTATTTGCATATATATGCATATGTATAATCTGTAGTTCCCCTGCGGTATAGGCATCTTATTCCAACAGAGAAGGATATAACATCTGATAGAAGACTCCTAAAACCTGGGAGACCATACTGCTGAAATGCTACAAATACAACTAAACAAACATAAAATCTGTGTGTCGTAAGTCCCAGTTGACATACACGTACGTATAAACAAGAGCAGAACCTTCAGTATCATGTCTGAATTCACTGTCACCCTGAAAATTGCTGAAATTAAGAGCCTGATGTAGAACAGGAACGCTTTCAAGGAGGTCAAACCGGACCGTGTCTTTCCAGGAACAGTATGGCCATCTGCTCCTCACCAGGGTGAGCAGGGGAATGCCAGAGCTGGAAGGCACTTTTGGGACTTCTGGAGGGAATACTTGCACTCCACAAAGCATCTGGCACTATCCCTTTGCACCTGGGCAGAAAATAACCCCCAGCTCTAATTGTCCTAAATTTAATGAAGGTTAAAAGAGCTATGAAGGATATCCAAACCCTGCTTTGTCCGTGGTATATCCATTGAAACTGGCAAACTTAGTGATCTGCTTCACCCTTCCATTGCAATTTTAATCACAGAATGGCTGAGGTTGGAAGGGGCCTCTGGAGGTGATCTGATCAAGGAGAGCCATCACCCAGAGCAGGTTGCTAAGAGCATGTCCAGGCAGCTTTTGGACATCTCCAAAGATGGAGACTCCACAATATTCCAGAGCAACTTGTCCAAGTGCTCTGTCACCCTCACAAAATGTTTCCTGATGTTCAGAGGGAACCTCCTGAGTTTCATTTTGTTCCCATTGACTCTAGCCCAGTCACTGGGCACTGAAAAGAGTCAGGCACTGAAAAGAGCCTGACTCTGCCCTCTTTGCACCCTCCCTCCAGGTATGTGAGACGGTCCCTGAGCCATCTCTTCTTTGTGCTAAATAGTCCAGTTCTCAGCCTTTCCTCAGAAGAGGGATGCTCCTGTCCCTTAAGTAAGTTTGTGGCCCTGTGGCAGACTCTGTCCAGTACTCTACATCTCTCTTGTACTGGGGAGACCAGAACAGGACACAGCACTTCAGGCATGGCCTCACCAGTGCCAAGTAGAGGAGTAGGATCCCCTTCCTCATCCTTCAGGCAGCCCTTTGTCTAACGCAGCCCAGGACAGCATTAGCCTTCTTTGCTGCAAGGACACACTGCTGGCTGATGCTCAACTTGTTGCCCACCAGGACCCACAGGTCCTTTTCTGACAAGCTGCCCTCCAGCAGAGTACATACTCCAGCAGAGTATATTCCCCAGTATATACTGGTGCATGTGGTTGTTCCTCTCCAGGTGCAGGGCTTTGCACTCTCCTTTATGGATTTCATGCGGTTCCTTTTCCCCAACCTGTGGAGGACACTCTGGTGTATCAGCCATTCCTCCCAGGTTTGTGACGTTAGCAAACGTGCTGAGGACACACTGTGCCCCATCATCCAGATCATGTAACACTTCTCAAGATGCTAAACAGGACCAGAGCCAGCACTGACCCCTGGGGTTCACTGCTAGTTGCTGGGCTCCAAATAGATTTCACGCTGCTGTCACAGCCCTTTGAGATCAGCTGTTCAGTTAGTTTTCAATCCACCTCACCAGCTGCTTCTTCAGGACACATTTCACCAGCTTCTCCACAAGATCATACGGAGACAGTGTCAAAAGCCCTGCTCAAGTCTAGGTAGAAAATATCCACTGATGTCTCCTCACCTACTATGCCAGTCGTTTCACCATGGAAGATTTATACAAAAACCAGGAAGAGAGTGGTATGGCAGAACTTATGGTCAGATTTGTAAGTACGGTATTGGTGAAAATGAAAGTTTACAAGTAGACAAAATATTAAAAAAGTATGTTTAGGAAGTAGATAGATCTTTTAACTACCCATGCCCGCCACTGAAAATCTCTCAGACATATGACAGATGCCAGTGATAAAATTCCTTATTTAAACTGACACTTCATCTCCAAAATGCCACATCCTACAAGTCTGATTCTCAGCCTAGACTTTACTTTGCGACTTTTTCAAGGAAAATATGATATATGTCTTCCTAGATCTTTGCATAATGAATAAAAATTGTCTCAGAATCCTAAGTGCAACTGAAGTAATGCATAACACTAATAATAATACTATTATTAATAATAATAATTATAAGGCTGTTTAGCATTATTTGCTTAAATTGGAAACCATTCATATTAATACAGACAGCAAATTGCATGAACTTCCTTTAACCTCTGGAAACCATTAAGAAATTCAGAGTTTTTGGCTAATTACAGTTGCAATTCATGGGGCCTGCTTGCCTTCTAAGTTAGCTAGGTAAAATACCACCATCTCCCTGACATTTCCTTCCTCTGTGTATCCCAGTCGTCCAAGTGCAGAACTGGCTTTGCCACGTTTGCAATCACTCTGAATTTAAGGAGTATTTGAGGTGAAGGTGGCGAGGGATGTAAATGTGCCTGATAAAGGAGGCAATAAAAAACTACTAACTGCTCTTCTCAGCTTTTCAAAAGCACAATTAAGAAGTTGCTTTATCTGCTGGTATAGATGAGATCAGAAGCTAAAAGAGCTTGGGGAAGCAGGAAAAAGTAATTTTTGCAGTTACTTTCTTTTCTTTTTCTTTTTTTTTTCTCCTATGCAGATTATTTTAAAGAGAAGCTTTCCCTTTTTAGACCTACCAGTTTCCTTTCTAACAGCAATCTGCCTGATTGCTGCTGGCTTCCAGGCCACACATATGCCCTTGGTTTCCAGAGGAAATTCAAAAAGAGGTAATGTAACTCGTAACACGGCTTCTATACACAGAAATGTGCATGTACAGATAACATAAAGAAAATATACAGGGATACAGTGAACAGCTCCTTCTGGGTCCTCTGAAGAAAACAAGGGACCTGTGATGGGTCAAGAGGGTGAAAAACCATGCAGATGGCTTCGCCACACTCACAGCCATGGCTGGTCCCTGTGGGTCCCTTGGCACATGTACCATATTCCTGGGATTTTAAGCCTTCCATGCTCTGCAGCAAAATAAATTTCTAAGGCCTAGGAAGCATTACTAAAGCTAACTCTAGCAAAGGCCTGTGTAATAGTGTTCAAAGATGCATATCATTTTCTACAGCTAGAGGCAGCCATTTAGTTTTGGCAGATGTTATTTTATTTGTTCAGGCTGAAAGGTCACTATAATTCTGTCAACTTTATTTTCTGTATTTAAAATGTCACCCCAAACAGGTAGCTAAGGTAACACATTTGCTTTCTACATGTCTTTTACCATTTTTCATGTCAGAGAAGGTCTTTTATGTCTTAGGAATACTAATTAATTTTGAGAACTGGTCTTTGAAAAAAACCACTTGAAGAAGTGAAGTACTTTTTCAAGACAATTGTCTCAGTTCCAAACATGCTTGATTCCATTGTTTATCTAGGGGTTTTGACATGTTTGCTTCTGACAGCATTTCTTTGCTTTCTCAAAGCATCTCTTAATGTAAGAAGACAATTATAATGATCTGAAAGGTTGCCTGCTACTGTCCTCCATTTCTCAGCTCCCATTTAGTTGTGCCTCCTGTTAGCACCTACAGAGATATGTAACAAATGTGACCCTGTTGTTTGAAGGCCATTTAAAAAAAAAAAAAGCAATTAAAGCCATGGCTATAGGGACACCTGCATTGATCTGTATGTTGATGTCCACCATCCGCAAATCCTGGCTGTGCAAACCATCTCCCTCCATCGTGCCAGCTCCCGAATGTGGCTGAATCTGTGCTGAGCTATTTCGACATACTGTGCAGGTCAAGAACGATCCCTGTTTCTCTAAGTTCATTTTGGTTGGTTTTCTGTCATCTTAGCATGCTGAAATGGCTTCATGAGGATGACAGAGCACTAGAACCACAGGGAGAGGTGGGAGAAAAACAAGCCATGGGAGGAAGGAAAGGGAGGAAGAGAGTGGGACCACATCAACCAGCACTTGGATGGAGACCCACTGCCATGGTAGGGCATCTTCAGTTATTGGAAAGACATTGGTGGCTCCAAGAATCCAGTTTTTCTTTGCCATGTTTCCCCAGGGAATACTTCACTTCTTTTTCTAATTAGAAACTCCCTACCTTTTACCGCCATTTGAAACACAGGTATCTAAATGCATTTCAACTGATACATCGGGCAAATATGGCTAACTGTGCTCCAAAGAACCCCATCTGCTTATTAAGTAACTTATACCAGACACATAAAGGAAAAAAAGATCTCTTGCTCCACTGATTAATTCAATGCACTACAATTTTTTTTTTTTTTTAATTGAAGAATTAAAGCTCTTATTTTGTGGTATAAATTACTTGAAAGGAAGATAAAAACATTCCAGTTTTGGGATATATTTATGAATGATTTTCTTTGAACATTCATGTCCTTGTCAAGATGGACATGAAAGCAAAAAGACCAAAAAGAACTCTACAAAAGAATACTTATTTTCCTTGTAAAATACAGTAATGATCCACGCTGTATCTAAGGACTTGTGATTTTTTCTTCCATATTGTTGTGCAAGTTCTAAACCAAACTGCAGACTACCATGATATACTCACGAAGCATTGAGACCCTAGGTCTTTTAATTTGCTTTTAAAATTAAGTTTGAAAAAGACTTCAGAAAAGCTGTTCTGTTTGTACTGACTATTTAGGTATTTTCACAAATATGTTTTTATCTTTTTTTTTTTTCTTTCCTGACCACGTGGTTTGAACATACAGGTCAATGTGACCTTACAGCTTCCTAGGGGAAAATTAGTTGCAGAGAGATGGCGAGCAAAGAAAACAGCACTGACAAAAAATCAGTGGGTTTTCTGCAAAACACATTTACTGCTTCTTGGCAGTCTCTGCCCTCAACTCCCACCTTTGCTTTAGTGGCATCTGCTCTGATTTTCTTATCTTGCACTGAGTGGTTCAACCAGAATTTCATTATTTGGAAAGTGCATTCCATTCACTAATGTGTATCTAATTAAACTTGGCTTCAGATTACCTAAAGTTAGAAGCACATTATAGCTATATCTTCACTGAACACTGAAACATCCCACTTCCCAGAAAGCATTGGCAGAGACACAGATTTTACTAAAATCACCAGGACTGAGGCCTCAAATTTCCTTTAAATATTGAGACAGATTGATAAAATGGGACAGACTCAGGATTGTATATAGAGGCATACACATATATGTGTGAACATGTCCCATGCATACACACTCACACGCTGTACCATACCCTTATACTCACATGCTATACCATCTATTGGACCCTCTAAAGCATTCTGCATGCTTGTGTCCTGACTTTTTTTTTTCCTGGAAGCAGACAGATATTCAACAAAACTCTTCAAGGTAAATGAAGGCAAAGAACTGAGCTGACATCAGTCAAAGCTCTCCCACCTAAATCCACCAAAAGGGTAAATTCAGGAAGTTCAGACAAAGGCAAAGAACAAGCCCCAGGCTGTTTCTCATGCCAGTGCACCTTGTGGAGCATAGTTCCCCCTGTGGTCCTCAGACTCGTGTGCTACTTCCCTGGACTGAACAGAGTCCATGGTACCTTTCTAACGCTACAATCCACTGTCTGGCCCTAAATGTTCTGCTGCACCTCACTGCTCACAGGGGTGAATCTGGCATTTAGCATTAAGCTGCCATAGGTAGGCTTTGGCCACTTTGTCTAAAAGAAAAGTAGATTAAAAGGAAGTGAACTTGGTCTCTGCTATTCAAAATGAAAACCAAATAAACAAACAAAAAACCTGCCCCGAATAAGCCAGTCCAAATCCCTCCATTTAGCTGGCTTTCAAATTTTTTTTTTTCCACACTCTGGGACTCTGGCATATCAAGCAGGCCTGGAAGCTGATGAAACAAATTTCAGCTGTCTGGGAATCTGGCCTATGTTTGCAATGGGTGGACCTTAACTAGACACAGGGAATGCCAGAAGTCATAAAGAAGACTGATGATCCTCTTGAGATCTCCAAATTAATTTTAATGAACTGAGGAATTTAACTAAGCTCCTGTTAAGCTTTTTACATTTGGAACTGCTGTTCCAAGGCAAATCTATGTGGTTTCATCCGTCTGTATCTTCCTGGCTTGATTTGAACTCTATCCTGATGACAAAGGGAAACCCTTGAAGCAGGAGGGAGGAAATGCTCTAAAGATTAGCCTCAGCAGTGAGCAAAATCCAGTCCTAATTCTCATTCTGTATATTTCTCATAAGCTTGCAGAATCACTTAAGAGGAGATAGGCTAACAACATATCCAATACAAAAGAGAAGGCAGAGGTCCACAAAAAGCAGATGTGCTCATAGAATTGAATGCAATTCAATGTAAGCACCTTCAGCTGATGAAAATCTTGACTACTCCTCTGAGGAAAAAACAACCAATGAGGTTCCTAGTGTCATCCACTAGGAACACCAAAATAATGCAATGCCCAGAGCTACCACTACCCTGTCCCAGCTGAACAGCTCTATATCTTCTCCCTGCTGTTGTCCATCCATACAGGATGTACCAAAATTTACATGCCTGCTACACTGACGTGGGCCCAGTGTTGGCTATAAACTCAGTGTTCTGTCTGAGTAACTCCCAGGAGATGTGAGACTGGGGCTGGGATCTCCAAGGCTGGGGAGAACCTGCAGGAAGCCCATGCATTCTGTGAACTGTACTCTGCCCACCACACTGCAGGCTGGTCCAGTTACTATTTCTACAGTTTTTAGGCAATTACCAAGAACCAGCAGCTAATTTTCAGCATCCAATAGGTAACAAAAAGCAGATGAGATTTCAGATACCTTCTCAGTATGTATTTCCTCCCAAGAATTCTCCTGTGCTTAAGGTAGCACAAGATGAGCCATTAAGTCTGGTGCAATATGTAGCTTTATCTCCTTGCACATCTCTCATCTTGTCTATGTAGGAATGGTACTGTTCAGTAACATTGTAGGTATATTCAGAGGCTAATTAAATTAGAATCTGCAAAATACTAGCTCCCTGGGAAAGCAGGTGCTATATAAGTAAAAGATATTATATTTAAAATGTCATGCTAAGACAAACTTCTTTTTTTTTTTTTTTTTGCAGAAGATAATCTCACAGAAATCCTCGATGAGTTTTAAAGCTGAAATTTCATTAGCAAGTTGTCAACACCAGCCCATCCTCCCAAACCCCTCTTCTCTCTCCCACTCTTTCCTCAAAACACCACCCATCTCGAAGCATCTAGAATGGCAAAGGAAAACCTGGTATTTTTAAAAGAGGGAAAGCATCAAAGTAAGTAACACGAAGCTTATTTCTTTTTAGGGCTAAAAATGCTTCCCTGTCTCACACATACAGTTACCTTATATACAAACATGCGTATGAACAAACACACAAAATGCCTATGTACAGTGCTTGATAGATAAATTTATGGACAAAAGTACAATTACCGGTTAAATGAAACAAAACAGCAGAGAAATGACTGGGGACTTCAGCCCACCTTGTTCCTCCATTTTGAACTATTTTTAAACCTCATTTTCTACTCAGTAAATTAATGAGTTAGCAGAGGACTGTTCTAGTCCTTCTAAAACAGCTAGAAGCAAGTAAGGCTCCTACTAATTCAATTTTGACAAGGAAAATAATCACTTCACAGTAGATACCGAATGTAAATCAAAATTGCATGTGTCTATTCCATCTATGGCAATCACAGATACTTCCTAATGAAGACTCCTGCCTATATCACATCAGGCACTATTTTCTCCTTTGCCTCTTAGTGTACACTACAGTTTCCAATGTTTATTAAATGCATCCTGACCAGCCATCCTTTTAAATTATCTTCCCCCATAAGATACAATATCCTCTTGAATTCCCCCAAGAACCATTGCAGCTGCAATCTGCACTTAATATTGAATTTGCACCAGAGAAATTCATTAGCTGTAAACAGTATAAGACTTCCTTTATTCGTGCTTTCTTTCCACTCATCCAAACCCACGTGACTCCTTGGCTGCAGCAAACAAATTTGGCCTCTTCCCAGTAAAATCAACTATTAATACACATACTGAGAAAGTCCTATATATTCAAAAAAAGTTAAGTTACATCTTGGATAAAATCCAGAGGTTTTATCCTGAATATCTTTTTAGCCTTTGCCAGTGGCTTATAAGTTGAAACAATCCTGTTCATTACATATACATCACAATACTCATTCCACTTATATTCCTAGCAAAATCTGGGAATATGATACAGAACTTAATAGTCATGGACTACAATTCTAAAATCAGAGCTACATAGATGCTGGACAGATTTGAAACATTTAAATATTTATTCTTTCAACAGTAATTTGAATATTTAAGTTGTGGAAGCACACCTGTTCTGCTGCTTTATAAATAGACAACATAGAAAGCCACACACTATATAGCACATAGACACACAAATATATAAAAATATTCTGTGTTTTAGAAACTTTGTGTTAATACTTGATGGTAGGTCATATTCACTCAGAACAGGTAGGGAAACCAATATCCTGCCCTTTAAAAGGCTTGTGATACTGTAATCAATTACTACCCTCTTTGAGATCCCAACAAATAGGAAAGAGTTTGAAAAATTAGTCTTGCAAAGGTTAAACTGAGAAGTAGGCAAGGGTACTGACTTGAGCACTGCAGTATGCATAAACTAAATAATTTGTTACTGTTTGTCTTAAACATAATGAAATCTTGAAAAATTACTTTTTCCCCGTAGGGAATGTGGCTCTACATAGTATAATTCTTTCAAATGTTTAGTTGGAAAAGACTTTTAAAATCATCAAGTCCAATTATTAACCCAGCTCTGTCAAGTCCACCACTCAAGCATTTCCCCAAGACATCTACATGTCTTTTAAATAACTTCAGGGATAGTGATTCCACCACTATCCTGGTCAGCCTGTTCCAATGCTTGACAACCGTTTCAGGGAGGAAATTTTTCTTATATCCAATCTAAACCTCCCCTTGTGCAACTTGAGGCCATTTCCTCTAGCCGCATTCCTTGTTGTCTGGGAGAAGAGACCGACCTGCACTTCACCAGAATCTCCTTTAAGGTTTCTCTACAGATATAGAGTGAGAAAGTCCCCTCTAAGCTTCCTTTTTTCCAGGCTAAACAGACTCAGTTCCCTCAGCCACTTCTCATAAGACTTGTGCTCCAGACCCTTTGCCAGCTCTGTGTGCCCTTCTCTGGACTCACTCCAGCACCTCTATGTCTTTCTCATAATGAGGGGCCCAAAACTGAACAAAATATTTTGAGGTGTGGCCTCACCAGTGCCAGATACAAGTGCAATTATAGCAGCACAACTCTAGACAGAAACTCTCCAGCCCTCCATTTTAAAGGATACTAAAAATCCTGTAAGTGTATACCTTTCAAGAATGACTGTGCATTAACAGAAGCACTAAAAGAAATTATCACAGCAATCTAGGATTCTTGACAGTTAAATTACAATATCTGACATAAATGGGCATAGGATGCTTCAATACTTAATATTGTGCCTTTTGGAGTGAACAAACTCAGAAAATACTTAGGTTCCTCTGTATATTAAAAAAGGTTACTTAAAATTCATTAATTAATTTGGACAGAATAATTCCCACACTTTTTCCTGAATGTAGTACTCTTTAATTACTATATTTTATTAAAAACTTTCTTAAAATCACATGCAATGGAGGTACAGAAATGAGCTTTTCTAAAATGCAATCACACGTGAAAATTAAGGGAATTCAGTTATATACAGAGTAGATTTGTCAGAGATTTGAAGCAGCTACATCCCCTTTCTTTTTCTCCATAGCCTGGGCTTCTCTAGGTCATATAAACCAGACCCAAACTGTGGCTACCCTGGAAAAAAAAATCTATTAATGCACTGTATAGCTAGTGCCTTTCAGAGGTAAAGTAGCCTTAAACTGACATAATTGGGAACTACAGAAGCTCAGTATCTCCTCTAAAAAAGTCTTGCTCAAGTGCCTTTATTTGAAAAAAATGGACACAGGTTATCTATGTGCAAAATAACAGGCAAAAAAATTTCACAGATTTTCTTTACTACACAAACATTTATTATATCTGTAGCGGTTCTATCCATATCAGTGCAATTATACCATTTGACCGAGACTTGCATGTAGCAGAGCAGAAGTAGAATTACATACCACTCTCTTATTTTACACTTATTTTTCTACTTCTGAATTATTTCTCATGAGTGCAAGCTTGCCTTTGTCCTCTGCTTCATACTTTCTGTACCACCAGGTCCTAAGGTGACATTACTAAGCCCAAATTAAGTCCAAAGTTCTATTTTGGTGATCATTAGCATACACTGAGGATCTTTATATCTCAATGGGGAATCAATCTATGACCTTTTAAAGCACATCTTCCTAGCTTGTAACCACTATTAATATCCTGAATTTTCCTTCAAATACCATTATAATGATGTGACTTCTTCACCATGCATTATTTGATTAGTCTTATAGTCAACATGAATGTCTGGTGCTGTCAGTAAGCTTGGTGGTTCAAACGATCAGCTTCACTTATATATTTTTGAGTTTATAAATGAAATATATCAGCTATAGGGGCAGTGGATTACGGACATTACTGGAATAGTGCTTCCTTGCACTCCACAACTTCCTCCAGGCAATACATAGAGAGACAGAAAATTCAGGTAGCAGTAGTAAAAATCTAGTGCACCTCTATTTTGTTCTTTTACAACCCAGAAGCTTACACACTCAAACTGCAAGCAAGAAAATAGAGTAAAGGGATGTATTTGGCAGCTGCCTCTACTATTTAAAGTGTCAAGTTCACATTTTCAACTATTGCCTTCAATTCCAAGGCAGAAGTTAAACTATTCTAGCTTGTGGGGTAGAAAAAAAATCAGGGTCTATATTCCATGTTTGATTTACAGAAAAAGCATGAGATATCCTGCTGTTTTTTTGCACTTGTCTTTATCATGTAGCTTTTCCGTGTGTTCACATCTTAGTGGCACCAGCAGGTAGATTTACAATTCAGATCTATTTATTCACCAAGTTCTTAAATTCTTTCCAGACTATACTCTTACATGCTTTTCTTCAGGAAAAAGAAAGTAATTTTAAAGATGCTTAGATAATTTTGTTAGCTTGCTGATGTTTACTGGTTTGGTGGGGTTTTATTTGTTTTTTTGGGGGGTGGAGGAGTTTGTGGGTTTTTTGGGGGGGTTTTGTTTGTTTGTTTTGTTTTGGGGTATTTTGCTTTGTTTTTGTTTTTATTTTGTTTGGGTTTTTTTTCAGAAATTTCATTTATCCTACATGTTCCAGACCAGAAAACTTTGTGAGAATAAGTATAACGAAACCAAATGTTATTAAATTTTTGTTTATTCTGGACTTAGTAGCGTGGGTTTTTCATTTCACTGATGCACATTTTGGTTTCTCGTTTCATTTATTTTATGATACAAATATTTAAACTGCTAGAGTGTCCAGCTGGTGCATACAGAGCATACACCAAGGACTGTCCCATTGATTAGGCTGTCTAATCTGCCTGCCTATACCAGAAGCCCCTGAAAAACTCTTCCCTCTTCTGAGTAAAATCCATGCATGCAGACACATCAGTTCTCTTGACTTTTACTGAATCTTGAAAGTTGAAGTACTTTGCAAATAAACTTCAAAAGGTTTTGTGGTGGCTAATGAGGACATCATTTGCTAAAAATATGAAAAACTTATACACTTGAGTGAGCTGGTACAATTTTCTCTTCCAAAACACATTATTTCATACAAACCTGTATGAATTTACATTACCATAAATATTCCAATAAAGTGCTGTATTAACCTCACCAGCTGAACCTCATTACTGTCCCCTGTATCAGAGTGCATCTTACCAGGGTTTTAGTCTTCATGTCTTGGTGTCTTTACCCAAAGTAAAAACACTCAGACCCAGGGAGCAGCCTTCTGACCATTTGTGATCATCTTGACACATACTGGAATGCAATAGACTCAAGAAATCCTTTTCCTGCTCCTTCTGGGACAATGAGAGAGTGAGAAAAAGCCTCAAGATCATTCATTCATTAAAGTTACTTAAAAAGTCTTTAGAAGCAAGGTTTCCAGGAGAAGAATATCAATACCATATTGTGTGCATATTTAATTCTGCATTTTTCTGGAAAAAAATGGCCCAATTCTGCTGGGCTTTCTATGCCGGCTTGTCTCTACAGACAGCTGCTCACATATGCCAACCTTTTACGGCTTTTCAGGTTTCCTTTCAACTTCAATTCTCAATTGGCAAGACAAGATTTTCAGCATCTTTGAAATCAGGAACAGGGTCTTTTAAGCTGACAGCTCCTTCCACTGTCTCGGCAATGTATATCAAGATGATCTCATTTGAGATGTGGTTATGATGTTGGGTATGGATTTAAGATAGACTAATCATGCAGGAAAACAATCTTAATACTATATATTACTCCAATTTTTCTCACATTTGGTGTTGGCCTTACTTAAGTTAAAAAAGAAGATGGAGTTTCATTGTCATATTTGTTTGGGAATAATCTAACACTTAGCTATTCTCAGATCTTACCAAATCTCATTTCACTCTTAGGTCATTAAAGCACACGTGGATCATCAGCCTTTGTACAATGCCCTGGAGAAAGCTGGTAATTAACCTACTTCCATACTGACCATAAGCCATCTCTAGCTCCTCTTTGTTTTCCTCAGTCAGTTTATAGTCTGTAATGCTGCTTTATTTTTGGCTGGCCAACCTTGAGTACTTAATTTCTTTAGATACCACTGACAAAACCACATCAAGATCACAGGGCCATAGCTGGATTTGTCCACTCTCTTGGTGCAGTAGTACTGAGATGGCAGTGTTGGTTTCTAAGAAGCCTAGAAAGAGTAATTTAGGTAACAGAAAAGATCAATGCAGGTATGTGGAACATTTCTTTTGTTTCCTCCCTAGCATATCCTCTACAAAAGTTCCTTGTTTGTTATACTTCCAATAATATTTACTCTCTTGCCTTAGACAGCCTCCTGTTATGACAAAGGCCAGACATGAAATCCTATTGGAGAACTTTGGCAAAGTCCTTTCAAAAGTCTAAATAAAGATCTGGCTGATATACCTTTTTCTGCAATTGTAATGGCAGGCTTAAAATCTATGAAATTAATAAGATTAGATCTTTTTTCTTCATGGAAGCTGGAGCGATTTGTATCTATTTTATCATGCTTATTTTAGTGCTTTATAGGCTCTACCTTGCTTTTTTCAACTATTGTTCTGGATCCTAATGTAAGTGTTTTATGCTCCTCAAATCAACCCCTAATTTTTTTTTTTTTTTTTTGAAAGAAGTGTAGTATTTGTTACAAACCAGGGCAGTAGATAAGTAATTGACTCTAGAATGAAGCTACATTTTTATCAGCAGCTCAGCCACCTTCTTCTCAAACATCCTGGTAATTCCTTTATGAACAGTAGGTAGAACCACTATTTAATTGCAGTTTATTCCACTGCTCAATTTTTGAACATCTCATCTCCCATTATGCCTAGATTTCATTTGCAAAAAAAGAAGAGTTACAGTAGGAGAATATGCCTCATCTTCTATGATAGGCACTAATGCAAAGTCATAATCAAGCTGCTTTGAAATCACATTTCAAACCTGCCTTCCTCTGACTCAGGGCTTTGACTGCAGCAATGAAGGGAGAAAGAACTGCACTCTCTCCAACTCTCCATTGGATACAGAAAAATATCCTTTGAAGATGCATCTGCAGCTGAGGCAGGATGCTGGGTTTGTGGCAGGAAGTGCAGGTTATCTGGCAGAGCTGAGAAATCTCACATTTTCCTGTTTTTTCTAACTGATCTGTGTGTTTAGAGGTAAAACACCTGTGACCAGATGTGAGAGGAGGAAGAAGTAAAGGTCAGGCTGCGGACCATTATCCTTTGAGGGGCAGTAAGCATGGAAGAACTTGCTTCCCTTGGTACCATGGCCCTTTGGCAAAGCCCACAGTGTTGTGGGGATGCAGGGTGTCTATGTTACACTCTCTTCATGTGACACTGTAATTCTGGGAGATTTTTACCTTGCAGACAGGAATTTTGTGGTGGCTGGTTCAGCACACACAGGCTGGCTTTTCCTCTGGCCCCTTTTGGACTATTACATCTATTACATGGTTGGCTGTGTTTGCAGGCAACAGGCTCAATAGTCCATGAACTGTCGTCCTTTCCCATGGGGAATAATTGGGGATAGCCGTAACAAAAACTCTGCGATTTTAGAGAATTTGGGAGTCTTGTTCTTCGTTTCCCCTGTGTTCTGCAAGAGCTGCTGTGAATTCCTTAGCTTCCCCAGCTTTCAGAGGTGTTAAAAGGTTTGCTGGGCTTGCAGACCTGTCTGGGAACTCAGAGACATTGAAAAATAGCAACAGAATGGCTCGATGAAAGAACAAAGGGCTGCAAGCCAGAATCTGTTCTTTGCCAGATGGTCATCTTAATACTACTTTGCATAAATGTAGCATTAGGAATTTGTACTTTGGCCTCTGAAGTGGATACATATCATTAAAACTGTTTTACAAATGAGGAAGCTGAGGATTGAAAAGGTGCACTCAGCGGCCATCACATTGGTAAACACATATGCGAGTAATGCCAAGAATTTTTACACACAGGTTATGCAGAAAAGATCTTAGTGGCTACACTGCATTATGGAGATCCTTGGAGTAAACTGTGATGTTCAAAGAGAACACAGTGTGTCTCAGCAGCCACACTACAAACCTGAGCTAAAGGAGATTCCTGATTTTAGAGATAAAGGTGTGTATGGCTGCTTTTGGGTATTAGAGTTTGCTCCATGCCTTATTATAAAGAATGCTGTCATTCAGTCAAGAGCTACAGCCAAGCACCATGGTAGAGTTCAGCATCGACACTGAGCCAGGAGCTGTGTTTTACTCAGTGTGCCTCAGCAGGTCAGAAGGTTTTTGTTAAAATGTTCAGCCTGCACATTCCATGGACAGATAGAAGCTGGTTTCTGCCCATGCTGCAAGCAGACATCAGTTTAATTTGCCTATACTCCAAGGAGTAAAAAGGCCATGACCATATAAAACTGGGCTTGGAATTACGCAGAAAAATTGTTCTTTCCTTAAATTTCTTCAAGTATGTCTAAACAAGGTACCAATATGTATGTATGATTTTCTCCCCCACATGCATGGATATCTGCCCTAAGAGTAAGTACATTTTCAGTCTAGCTCTTCCACACTAACCTCTAAGTAGACTTCAGGGTTTCATCCTTCTCATATGGTAGTGAATATAATTTTGAAAGAATGCAGAACTATGCCTTTAAATTGTTACTCAGTAAGACATACTGCCAAGAACACTGCAAAATGTCTAAACCCAAACTGTTCTACATTTTAGCTCCTTTATGTTCGATGTCATTTGTTCCTTGGCATTCAAGTACAATTTGATACAAAGGATACTTTAATAAGGATTTAGGGTACTATTTCTGAACCAAAGGGTCACAAACACAGAAGGACAGTGAAAATAAATCAGGATGACTTGAAGTACTGTAAATTTTATTATATTATAAAGCAGAGAGAATGCTGGTTTCCAATTCTACACACATACCCCAGCCATTCAAGGTCAAATAATCCGTTAACCTCTCCAAACAAATGCAGGAACATAAGCTTGTATGTCCTTCTTGCTACTGTGGATATATTCTTTGTTCTTAACATCTACAATAAGTGGAAAGAAATCATAAATAATTGATCAAGACTTTGCCAAGTTGAAAAGCTTAGGAACACTGTTCCAATTTATGTTTTAAGAAGAAAAAAATCTGTGAATATTTAATCTGCAAACAGCTGCTGAAAATAGTGAGTTAATAGGAAAGACTTTTCTTTGAAAAAAGCTAGGCTTAAATAACAATATGTGGAAATAACAGTCACTTTTATATTTTGAAAAAAGTATCATAAAAAATTTTGATGCTCTAAGTACTATAGTTATAAAAGCCTCAGTAAGTACAGCTTAACAGTGATATACTGCTATGTGCTCCTACTTATTCTAATGGGATGTATGCTAAATACTTTACTGAGTACACTGAGGAAAAAAAATTATAGCTTAAAACAAAGTAAGCAGAAATTATTCTCACACGGCATGTACACCCATTGACCCCACTTCAGCTCTGACGTGCCTATACATTCAGAAACGCTGTTTCAAAGAGACCTTCAAAGAGCCAGCTGAAGATTGTAAGACAAATAATGTTTTGTGATTTCACCTGTGCTTCCAAAAAACCAGTTACAAACTAGGTAAGTACCAGTGAAGTACTGGGACATATTCATAATACAAAGAAAATGAGAAGCAGAGACATGAGCTTACCAGGGAAAAGGAAGCACCTCCTACAATATTAGAAACAGAGGTATTAAAAGCAAAGAGGTGAACTTCCCACCATATCACCCATGCACATGAATAACTTTGTTTTACTGCTAAACCATGGAAGAAATGGCCTGGTTGTGCAGTGGCAGAGTTGCTTTGTTTAACACAAACTACTTCAGGATTATACACAAAAAAATACGGTATCATACAGAGTCTGGCATCTGTTTTAGCAGCTGTCACACTAGTCCTGCAAGGGAGCATTCAGAGATGCAAAAGAGGCCAAAGGGGATATTCTGCAGAATCATCACCAGGAAAAGAGGGTGCCAAGTGGGTATTTGAGTCAAATTTATAAACCAACTTGCTTCAGAACCGTGCTTCTATTTTTAACATGCAGGGATGAGCCAAGCAACAGTGAAATAATGCATTACAAATTACAGAAAGAGATAGTTCTGCCCTAAGTTTCTCCCTTGTGCATTTAATATTTGAGCTTGAAGTCTGCATTCAGCTTTGGGGTAGGTGCGTGCAGCTTTATTTAGAAAAGGAATAAAATGGAAAATTGCTTACAATAATTCAAAACAAGTGCTTAAAAAAAGTATCACTCCCTGTCAGCGACTGCTTAGTAATTTATAAATTATTTTGGCAGGCAGTAATGAGTAAGTGAGCTAAGTCTTCACTTAAATAAAATGAGACGTCTTTAGGTTCAATGTTTCACATTTTACATTATGCTAATGTCATAAAAGAGTATTAAAATTATGTTCCTCTCTGCCCAAGACAAGGCAACACCTGATGTTCTCATGTTCTTCAGGTATCTATTGGATAAATATAAAAATTCTAGAGCCCAGAAACCCCAATGCAGAATTGCTGAAGATTTCTTCATTTACATATTTAATAACTTTAAAATTTAATTTTTTAGAAAAGCAGGGTAAACCTCTGGATTTACACAAAGTACTTTTTTGACTTCTGATTAACACAATTTTAATAACAGTCCAACAGCTACACACAGAGCTCTTAGTATCACTGGTTTAGACCAGCCTCAGTTTCTCAATATTCTGGAACACAAATTTACACTGTGGATTTTCATTTGGGTTTTCAATAGAGTCAAAATATGTCTCTTAACTCCCACAGAAAACTACCATGTAACAGTGAATAAGCATATGCAGTCCCATTATTTGACCCAACTTGAAAAGTTCTGATAATCCCTCACCTCCTTTATGACTTTATCCTAAGTTTGCTATAATTTGTGTATGCAAAGTTACAGTATCAGTCTATCAGTAGAAGAGTCTCATATTAAATCCATGCAGAAATCTGCTTCTTTTCAACCACGGCTTCCGGAACATTAAGTTCAAGAAATCTTTTTTTTCCCATAATAGAGAATGTTTTAGCAGGTCAACAGGGCAGCTTTCAGCACAAATGGGTGTGATCTCCTCACACTGATAATTCATGCTCAAAGTAGCTTTTTGTGAAGAGATGAAGACATGCTATCCTCCATCTGACTCTTACATACCATCGTGGCATTCATTCTGCATGTTATGCCAGGTTAAAATCTAGGGTTTGAACTCCATCCTGGCTT
Organism: Picathartes gymnocephalus; assembly: GCA_013390045.1. Classification (NCBI taxonomy): domain Eukaryota; kingdom Metazoa; phylum Chordata; class Aves; order Passeriformes; family Picathartidae; genus Picathartes; species Picathartes gymnocephalus. Next base: position 62,900 of record WEKY01038842.1, read on the forward strand.
CCATTTAAGTCCTCCTGCCTAGACCCTTGTCTGTCGACCCTTGTTTTTGAAGCACACCACTCTTCCAAGGTCATATTAAGGTCTACCAAACACATCAGCAAGGCAAAGGAGCTTGTTTTGGTCTTCATACTCTCAGAACAGGTTTGCCTGCAGCAATTTTGTTTCAAGTGTCCTCATTCCCAGGTCAGTACAGTCTATTTTTGTTGTGAATTTACCCTGCCTCCCTGCCACATGTACTTACCCTTGGACAACACCTAGTTCTCAACCTCACCAATATTCACCTGCTACTTTGCAAGCTGTCAAACAACCACTCAGGTGTTAAAAAACCCAACCAAGTCTCTCTAGAGCCTTAATTTAAGTGTTAGCAGGGAGCTGAAAATTAGCAGCAACGTTTCTGCCTGCAGCTACAGGAAAAAGTGTGAAATGACACTTTAATGATTGCTAAGAAAGGGTGGGTAGTGAGTTTGCTACTTGCTCTCCATTTCACCTTCCCTGCCAACGGCTGGATGCATAAGCACTGAGCTGACATTCCTGCAATTTCTCTCATGAGGGTAGGAATCTGAGCTATGAATGCAACTTTGGAAGTGGCCATGTCAAGTACATTGGTGAGGCCCAGCAACCTGCCTGGGAAACTAGAATATTCCTCCCACTGCTGACTGCACTGCAGAAAGTTTTACACACTGCTGTTTTTCAGTGCATTAGTCCACAAAATTCCTTCTTAGAGATTTCATAGCAGTCACGTTCTTCAGCACCTACTGTGTGTAACTGTTACCTCCCTGACCCACCTGGAACTCCTCTATTGTTTTTTTTAAGTTGCTCGGGCATTCATTTTCAGGTCCCTGTTCTTGGCCTTTGAGAATTTACTGCCTCTTTGGTGTGGAGTTGGCAGCTATATCCCATAAAACCATAGATGGTGCTTGCTCTGTTGAATGCTTTTAAACCAGTTGTGTGCGCTTTGCACTTTCAAATCATCTTCCCATGTGTCCTTGGTGTACACGACTGCTTCTGTGTCAGAGCAGCAGCTGGTTCTAATAAACAGAGTACATCTCAGCATTTGCCTACATAGGGCTGATTTTCTACCACCAGCTGATAAAATTGGCCACCAAGACAAGAGGAGAAATACTACAAACATCAAATTTGCTAATCTGGTGAGGGATCTAACACACCCTTCTGATATTTGCCTCGTTTGCTATTTGCAACCACACTAGTCAAGGTCCACTTGTGTTATGCTTCAAGTGCAGTTGTGTGCAACCATGCTGCTCAGATACTGTGTGACCCAAATCCTAACTCCATGCTGTCACTACTCAACAACATCACTCTGCTGCACATCCACCGTGAAGGTTTTTCAGCTTGAGTCCCAACACACCCCTAACTTCCCATTGCAGCTTTCTTTCATTCCTCTCTTCTTCATCTTAAATCTGAGGATCTTTGATGGTCAGTTTAGCCATGCCATAACTTCTTAGTGGCACAGTAGCATTTTGCCAGCAGACAAAATGAGTTCCGAGCTGCTTCTGCGCTGAAAGCCTATCATTCAGATAACAGTATTTGACAGACTGCATTACCTCTGGTCCCACCTAAATTGCTGGTGGCCACAGCCAATGTGTAGGCAGCACTCACAGCTGGGCTTTCAGGACAATCTGTGTCGGCTACATGGCCAGATGCACATTATGATTAACTGCACAGGGAATGATCTGCTGGCCAGGGAGGCTCTAAACACACTGAACACTGCCAAGTTTGTCATGGTTTGGTTTGGCCACTTGTGCACATACTAAAAATAAAATTACAGCAGCAGACACCAGGAAAAGCGGTTAACTTCTGACGGAATTCTGAGTGACAAGTATCAAAATCTCACATCAAAAAATTTAATCTAAAACATCATAGGTCCAGCTGAACTCTGAGCCCAGGAGCACTTTCCATCTGCCAGCTCTGCTGTGCACCTTGGCTACGTGAGAGCCCAAGGCTGAGGATGCAGGTGGGATGGGGACAGTCACCCTGTGCCCTGGCAGGTCTGTACACCAGGGGCTAAGGCTGCGGGGCACAGAACTGAACACATCCCTCCTGTGGATTAGGCCCTGTGTGACAGAAAACAGGGTACAGGAAGCAACAAAAACCAGAGAATTCATACCTTCTGCAGTTCATATCTTCTTCTGCATAAAAAGCTTCCTCTACGTGAACTTCAACATCTCTTAATTACAGCATGCAGGTTTTCATAACAGAGAAGGTACTTGGGATACTAGAGGGATACTAGGTTTGGTGGAGTATGGGTGTAGTGGGTTTACTATGTAGTGGGTTTACGTACGTTGGCCTTCTGTGATGAGATAAGGATTAAGAGAAATGTAAAGCAGGCCTAAACTTTGAAAGATAAAAGATAGTTTATTAACAGAACTAAAGACAAAGGAAAAAAAAAACCGAAAATCAACCCCTAGATGTTTCTCTCCCCACCTTATTTGTCTTTCTGTATCAACACTTCTTTTTCCATCAACAACCTAAGAAACCAAAACTTAGAGGTCTTTGGTCAGTTTACCATCTTTGAAACAAACTTTCATCAGTTCAGAGGAGTCTTTCCTGTTTCACCAGGTTGATCTTCCCTCAAGAAACGCAGTTCCTTTGTGGGGTTTAATATCACAGTGAACTCCCGCCCGGAGTCTGTCCAACTGTGACAGTCCTTTTCCCGATACGCAGCCTTTCCCGCGACTGTGTCGAGGACCCAAGTCAGTGTCTTGCGGTAAAGTTTTAAGGACGAGCAGTTCTAGAAGAACAGCAAAGGTCTTCTCTCTCTCTGGAAGCAAAGTCTCTCATCCCTGGAGCAAGGGTTCTCTTCTTCTATTCCTAGGGCAAGGGTTTCTCATTTCTCTCTTCTCTGTAGCAAAATTCCCCATTTCTCTTCTGTTCAAGTTTCTCATGAACCATAGCTACTTCAACATCTGCTTGCTTCAACACAGTTAAAATGCTGCATCCCCCC
>WEKY01038846.1:0-30698 GCA_013390045.1 Picathartes gymnocephalus
AAGCTGGACAGAAATGTGGGGGACAGTAAAATGAGTTTTTTCAAACGTACCAATGGCAAAAGGCAATGAAGGAACAGCATCTGCCCATGACAAGATGGGGACAGTCTTCTCACAAACAGGGACAGAGAAAATGCAGAAGTGTTTAATGCATTCTTTTCATCTGTCTTCAACAAGAATGATGGACTAAGGTGGTCTCAGTGCCCTGAGCTAGAGGACCATGACTGCTAGAATGATCAACTCCCAGCCAAACCTGAAATTGTGTGAGATCTGCTGCTTCAGCTGGATCCCTACAAATCTGTGGGACTTGATGGGATTTATCCAAGAATCCTCAAAGAGCTGGCTGTTGTCATTCTAAAACCTCTCTTGATGATATTTGAGCTGTCTTGGGATTCCTGACCAGTCCCAGCTGACTGGAAGCTGGTTAACACTGTCCCAATTTTCAAGAAGGGCAAGGGCACTGGAACAGGCTCCTCAAGAAAGTGGTCACAGCACCAGCCTAACAGAGTGCAAGAAGAGTTTGGAAAATGCTCTCAGGCACATGGTGTAACCCTTGGGGTGTCCTGTGTTAGGGCCAGGAGTTGCACTCAGTGATCCCGATGGGACCCTTTCAATTTAGCATATTCTATGATTCTATGATGTTTTATAACACTGAGATAGGACTGACGCAGGCACACCTACATCACCCCAAAAGGCATTAGCTGCTGTGCGCAAGCAACTTGTGCTCATAGTCCTAAAGAAAAATTCTTCCACAGGTGGCTACTGATAGTCTTACAAGGTTAAAAAATCAGTCACAGTGCTTCACATGACTGCTGGCTGAATTTTGCCCTCTGACTCTGGTAGCAAACTCCTCTCTAAATAGAAATCCAGGAAGAATTAGGGCAGCCTCCGCAGTATGAGCAGTTTTCACAGGAGCTGCTCTCATATTTTTATGAATATCAGTGAGACAGCACAGCTCTAGGTGAGGATAGATCACATCTCCTTCATGCGTATTTATGGGAAGAGAGGGAGAAACTGTTAATGTAACAGCACTTCTTGGCCTTCACTAAAATACGTGTTCTCAGAAGCCGAGAAAAATGCCAATTTGCAGAAGTCAGAATTTCTTTAGGGGAAATAAACATCTTTCCACTGTCTTTTTCTTTTTTCTCCTTAGTTTTACTTTTCGACAACATTTGAGAATCTTTTGGCTGCAGCAGCAAAACTGTCAGCAGGAAAAAAAATTAAATTACTGATTCCTTCAGTTTACACCCTGGCATAAACTTTTCAAATCTTGACTGTCTTTATTGCATTCTGAATTGAAGCACTTCTGCTGAATGTGGTGATTTATTTATATTTTTCTTGTTTCTGTTGGCATTTTATGTTCATATATTTTTTGATGTACTTAATGTAAAATAAACTCACTTGCTGATAACTTTGGATCAGTGCAGTACTTTTAAAACCACATGTTTACAATAAAACAGTGAGAGTTTTGAAATTGAAGTTACACTCAGGATGAAACTAGGAAAAATGTTAGAAAGGTTTCTGTGCTCATGAGTTTTATTCTGCCTGAATTGGGCCAAAATTCTTTTCTCATCAAAAATTACTCAACTCTGGACTTTCCCCAGAAAGCCAATGAAGATACTTCACATCTGCTCCTTTCAAGGAAAGCAGAATTCGGTCTTCTCTCTCCCCTTTTGGTTTAGGTAATGAAAAATCCCAAAAGCTGAAGAAATTGAGCCATGTGGATAAAAGACTGCCTTGTAAGACGCAAGGTTTTCATCCTTTACTCAAAATGTGAGTTTTGCTCCCTCTATTCTTGATTTTTTTTTTATGCTCTGACTTTGTATCCTTTTACAAGGGGATTTTGAAAGTTGGGGGAGAATTTAAATAAAAGTCTCTTACTAGCTGCATTAAAAGTATGAAATACATTGTATCATGTCAACTCTGACCTGCTATGGAACAGCATTTTTCATCCTTACATTTTTGGCAGATTTTTACTGTGTTTTGATGGTGGGAGAAAGACCCATAAATGGAAAAGACAAAAACATCACTCACTGGTAGCCAGACCTTTTCTGGGAAAATATAAACTAAATTAATGTTCTCTGAATTTCATCTTGTTTTAATTATAACTTAATAATGTTCTGGCAACTTAGTTTGAGAAAGGTAAGAAAAGCTAGGCATGTATCAGTTTCAAAGATGTCCCACACTTTTAAAACTCTAATTTTATAACGAGGAAAGGGCATTTTTGGTGCGCAATTTGCCTCATTTTTAGTTACTGGTGTCTGGTTCACTGAATTTCAAGCTCTGTGACTGCAAGCTTGGCCTGTGCTTTCTGTTCTGACCACTTGAGGGAATCATTCTGTAGCTGTGGTCCGTAATTTTTGTTTCTACACTAAGGATGTAAGAAAAATTATATTTGTTGCGGAAAGTTTTCCAACTTTACTTCAACATGAAAGACATCACAAGGCACCGGCTCAGAAATAAATTACTCCCTACATACTAAATATCCAGGAAGGGAAAAAAATGTTGATAAATGAGAGTCTTGGGAGTTGCTAAGTGAGGTCCCTGCACACAATTTATGATCATGCACTCTTGGACTTCAGAATGATTAATACAGCTAATTCTCAGTAGAGTAAGAGCTGTTTTAGCCCAGGAGAGAACTGTACGCTATTGTTTATAGAAGCAGATAACATCAAAGTGGCCCACTGCTTGTGTTAAGCAAATAGAGAATTCTGGGTCAGTGCAAATTAATCCTAAAGGAGTAAGGAAAAGTTCTTAATGACTGTTAGATCAGTGTGTTATCACTTTTCATACAACCAAAAAGGGTAGAACTGTTAATGAGAATTACAAATGGCCTCGCTGGCCATAGCATGCTGGCAGCTGTCTATGAGCAAGGTGACCATTAAGTCCTCTGGTGATCTGTACACATGATGTTTGCTAACAGAGTGAAGAAGATTTAGGCAATTTTCTGAGATATTTAAGTGATTTCAAAATGGTCTTTGGCAACAAATATGCAAAGTGTTTTATGCTGTAACTAGCAGAGTGGACCAAAAGCCTTAAAACCCTTACCTTCCAGTCATACAGTAAGATGCAGTTTACAAAAATAAATTAATTTAATTTACACATGAAGTAACTGTGGGGAGAAAAGAAAGTCTAGTTGGTTGGGTCTCTTAAGATGTGTTTTCACACAAAGGCAAGCGCAGAACACACTTCATATTTGCTTAGAAGGAATAGGTTGCATTTCATAGACTGACAGTATTGCAAAGTCAAGTACCAACTGCCTTAGAAGCATTGTTTTGTTCCCTTGAAACACAATTCAACAGCTTGACCACAAGAAGGTCTAGAAAATAAACATCTTTTTTTTTTGTTTCTGTGGGATAGTTTGGGTTCTATTTGTAATGATTTCTGAATCTCTGAATGTACCCCAACACATTATAATTCTGTTCCAGTCCTTCTGACATGATCTACGAACCACATTATGGGATGTAGCAGGGCTGTTGACAGGTAAGGAATGGGAATGGGATGTAAGGATACACTGGCCTTGTAAGCTGTGGGCTCCTGAGCTGTGCTGGCAGAGCAGAGCAGAAGGGCAAAAGTCTCCTCAGTTCCTGTTGGCAGGTCCATGCCTGTTTACAAGTCATCATGAAATAGTATGAATACTTACTCTGTGGACGATTTAACTCTCCCAGTATTGTCACCAGGAAATTATTTGTCTGTTAAATTTGCATTGAAATAAATTGCCTTGTTTCACACAGGATCATTACACCAAGAAACTATTTACATAATTATTAGGTCCTCTGATATATTGCCCTCTGGTACAGTGGTTGTCACTCAGCAAAGTTCACCCCTACATTTCAGTGTGCTTCGCAGAATATTTGACCCATAAAGGAAACCCTTTTCAGAATGCAGTAACAGCAAAAAATAAGTTTCTCTCCTTGACTTACAGCTTTCCTTTCTACTGCTTCACATCTGGGGTGCATTTTTGCATGTGGAGATATTTTCTAATGTAAGCCAAGGATGTGAAATACCCCTGTGTGGATACACAGAGTGAAAATGTCCTGCACAGGACACCAGATCTTTTTTTCCTTTATATTGATACCCCTACACGGGAGAGTTCTTTGTTCAGGGGATGCAACGGAGCAGAGCTGTAGCAGTCTTGTTTTATTCTAGTATCAAACTTCCCTGAAGAACTCTAAGCTCTTTTGTACATTTCTGGATGGGGAGGTAACAGAGATCCTTATGTATGCTGTGTGGAGTAAATGAACCAACTTTTTAGCAACTCACAGAGGAACTTACATATTTGCCAAAAAAACTTTGGTGGGAAAAGTTGCTGACTTGCAAAATGAATAGCCTCCTGCAGGAGACTTTATTTTGAAGTGACAAAAATCTCCCCTACACAAAATGAAAATTCATCTTCTCTTCCTCTCTTTAGGTCTTCTCACTTAGTTTGAGGAAGGTAAGCAGCTTTCCCTCTTACCTATGGTAAATCAGTCATCTAACCAGGAGGTAAAATTGCACAGCCTGTCACCTTTGTCCTAGAAAAATTACTGTAGGTGTCTCTCATGCCCACTGTCCCATCAGTGCTTATCCAAACCATTCATATTTAATTTTTCTCATCTTCTCACAGGAGCCTGTACCTTCTGCCCTTTAATCAGCTTTGATGTTTCTCTCTGAACTCACTCCAGTATGTCTACATTTTTTGCTGGTATGTATCTAGAACTAAACATAGTGTAATGAGTGCAGAACAGAGCTCCAGTGTAATGGGAACACAGGAAAAAACAACCTGTGTTTTGGACTTGGGTAACCGCTGTCGAGCGGTTAATTTACAAAGTTTATGTCTGAGAAGGCAAAACAAGCTATTTTTCATTTGCAGATAAACTTCTGAAATCTTCCACCTCCACTCTAATTCCTAGAAAAGAGAGGAACAAAAGCAAAGCAACTGCTTGTGATTCATCTCTGTCTGCCTCTCAGAATATTGTGCACAGACCCCTTAAAATACTTTGCAGATTTTCTTGGTGTCTGGCTTTCTAGCATCCTCTGAGAAATACACTGTGCAACTGGCCAGTCCGACAGCTTTCATGATGCCAAAGTTTATGGCAACTGTAAATCTATTAAGCCACAATTTGCACTTAATAAAATGAAACAGCAAGTAGTTAAATGAAAGCTCAATCCTAAACTGGACAACATTTTTCAGGAAAAGTCATTGAGCCTGCTGTTGCTACTGCTGCCTTCCTCTGAGAAATTCAATCATGCTGATTGAGGAAACCTGGAGAGAGCTGGCTATTCCTTCCTTTGGTTTGTAATTGCTCCGTAGACCATTTAATCATCTGTAGATGAAACAAAGCCTGTGCTGTGGAGTCCCGGAAGGGCAGGCATGCACTTATCAACCCCTTCCTACCCACCAAGCAGAGCTGGGAGCTCATCCCGATGCTCTGAGCAGCCCTGCTGTCAAAGCAAGTTGCTGAGAGCAGATGGGTTCTTCTTCTGTCACTACGCCAGCCTTCCTGCCTGCCTTGATTTCATTACGGCAAAGTCTGTACAAGCCAATTTTTCAGGAGTGGGGTTTGGAGCATAGAATGAAGGTCTTTCTGCCTGAGAAGGCAGGCAGATACTGAGACACCCGCCAGGACAAGAGCTGCTTGATGCTGTCTGGACAAGAAGAGATAAGCACTGAAAGTTAAATAAGATGAGCAGGGATTTACTGGCTTCTGTAAAACACATTCCTCTGTCAACTTTAAAATGTCTTTCTTCATACTCCTGACTCTGAATGTGCTACATATTGTATCGCTGCTGAATGACCAAGTGGATGGCCCCGTTTCACAGATGAATAGTCTGGTCAGCAACCGTATGCCCAGTTTCATTTACTTGAAGAAAAAAAAAGCCTGGCCAAGGAAGGCACTGAGCCTGAAAACCAAAAACCTCATCCATCATACTAACTAGTTTGGAATATTAGCCTTTATTTGAGATTTGAAATCCATTTCCTCCTGAATATAGGTAATTTGCCTAACAGCTCAGGCACTACACATAACCAGATAAAGCTTGACACTGCCTTCTGCTCCTAGCTCATATTTTCTGTAATATGCCAAGAGAATGCAGCACTTAAAATAGAATTACAAGGACGGACTGCTCCTGGGAGGGCATCTCTGGGCACATATCTTCCCCCTTTCCAAAACTTTTGTCAGGAAGGATTCTTATGAGGATTTTTAATTCACAAAAACCACTCAGTGCTGACTAATGCTTGCCAATTAAGTTCAGCCCCTTGAATCAACAGTTTCCTGTTACCTGTTCCTTCAGGTAGAACAGCGGCTGATACCCCTGCCCTTTCCCAGGCTTCTGTGCAGGGACCTTTCCTGCCTGAAAACAGTGGGGACACCTGTTTTCTGAGCTCAGAAGGCCAGCACCTGAAATCCTAGGAATGGGCCTGCTATTGAGTAAAGGGTGCTTGATAAGGCAGCCACTGTGACAGGCAGCGGAAATTTGATGATGAAAGGAGATGCCTAATAGATTAATCTGGTGTGATTTGCCAAAACACAGGGTTTTCTGGAAGATTATCCACACTCGCAATAGGAAGCCCTTTGTTTGGTAAAAGTCCCCACTTATCATGGTATTCTTTATCTCAACAAGAAACATAATGGTTTACTTGTTTACATGCATGGAAGATATATTCAGAGCTGGGCTTAGGAACTGTGAACTCCTTTTCATTTGAAATGCTTCCAGCAGGCAGGTTATTAGCTGAGAGGGAACAAGCAGTTGGGCACACATAAAATTTAAATCTGCCTTGCTTAGATTGGCAAAAATGAATGTTATTTCATCCACTGGGAAAATGTTTTACTTCCTGCTCAGATACTTTTGGAAGAAAATCACAAGCTCATTTGTAGCCATCATATATGTATGTATATATTTTTCTAGAGTTAAGTGGTATGTCTACAGAAACGTATTTGTTACTTTATACTAGTTATTTTCCACTAATATTAATTATTTTATTAGCTTGTCTTTACTTCTTCAATTTTGCTTTGCTTACTATAAAATGTGACTGATGGTTTTACATTATTTATACTGAATGTATGGCTGGAATCTAGCCCTTGATATACCTTGGATAGAACTGCTTTGGTTTCTGGAACTGATTTTTAAATACCTTACACATCCGGAACTGCAGAACTACCAAAGCACTGTGTTCTTGAACTCTGAAAATAAACAAAAACTACCGTGTTAGAAAACTGCTTTATTAAAGCCTTTTTTAGCAATCTTAGGTCAACAAGGTCTTTCATAGCGTGCAGTATTAAGCTTGCTGAATAGACAATGCACGTGCTGCACAAAGGGGTGTGCAGCAAGTATTCGGATTGTATTAAAGGAGCTGGAGCACAGGAGTATGAGGGAGTTATTTTTCTCTGCTCCTCGGCAGCAGAGTACTCCGTGCACCATATAGGATTTAAATTTGCTGCAGAGGCAGCCAGTTTCCATATAGCACTAAGTACAAGGTCGGGGGGGTCACTTCAAACAGGACTAAAAGAAAGAGAAGGCAAGTGAGTGAACTGCTCAGCCTGATGCCGCTGGATTAGTTCTGTGGCTCAGCAATCCGCTGCAGCCAGCACATGAGTGAGGAAGGAACAGAAACTATAAAGATGGAGAAAATGGGTCTGGAAATCTGATAAATCCACCAAAAGAATAGATGTCCAAAGATTTGTCTGTCTAGACCAGTGGACAGCTACAAATGGGAGTTAGTGGCTCATGCAAATGGATACAGTGGAACAAAACATTACAATGGAGTAATGTTTGGCATAGACAGAGGATTTTATTTTACTTCTAGGACATATTTTATGGTTTATGAAGATATTGGAAATCTACTTTCTGTTTTCTTCTTCCATGTTCATAGTTTACATTACTTATTTTACAATGTGTTCAGGGACACATTGTACTTTTTTTTTTCTGTCTGCTCCCAACTTTCCCATAGCTGAAGCTGTGCTTAAAGCCAAGTCCTGCAATTCAGCCTAGTCAGTGCACAGCTAAAACTGAAGAGTGCAGAGAAGGCCTTCAGAATTTGTTTGAAGTGCAAAATCATCACACTCCTTGCAAAATTTCTTCTTTGGGCTCACAGTGTCAATACATTGTTCATTAAAAAAACCTCAAAAAAACCAACTTTCTAATGTAATTTCCCATTGTTAAGTTTTGCGCCATTTTCATGAAAGTGTCTGAATAAAGTCACATGCTGGAAAATAACAGCATCTTCTGTTCACAATCAATGGAATGCCTTCAGAAGAAACCTCCAGCCAAGCCAGAGTGACAGCCATACTGAACTGTGGCAGTACAGACAGAAAATAACTTTTAATGTGTTTCTTGGCACTTAGTTCTTTCTTCACATTTATTAAAACAATTGCTTCCAGTACTTTCTATATTTTTTATTTAGGCTGGTGATAAAAACATTCTGTAAAACTGAGATGGTTGAACATTTTAGCCTTTTAAAGCACGTGCTTCCACTAAAAAATGAAAACAACTTTCATTAAGGTAAGTATGGTCAGCCTTATTTTTCATACCCCTCCCTCTGGAACATTTTAGAGGAGGCTTCTAAAAGGGTCCTTGATTTTTTTTTTTTTTTAGGGGATGGGGGTACTGGGTTTTTTTAATTTGGTTTGGGGTTATTGTTTTGTTTTGTCTTAGCAAATGCACCATAGCTATTTGTTTGTTATTTAAAGTTTATGTTTACATCACCAGACACTAAAAATAGAATATTTCCTTTTGTATAGATAGTAAAAATATTATGTCTGACTAGGACTTCTCCTAAAAAGTACCTTCTGGGTTAGTCAAGTTTCTGCATGCACAGTCAGAGATAGCCTATGTCTTTGTAACCCAGCCTCAAGGACAAAATTTGCCTGGTGGTGTTAGAACGTATTCATTAGAAGATAACTTCTACACATAACTTCTGTCTGTTATTTTAATGTCAGAAGCAAAAGTGTCTGTCCACATCCCAAGTCACCTGCAGGAACATGTGGTTCCTTGAGAAAAGGAAGTTTAGCAGTAGTGCTGCTGCACCATGCTATAGCACAGTGCACTCCAGAGGAATCTGCAGCAGTTCCATAGGTCAGAGCAGAAGTGAATTTTTGAACAAACCTCCCGGTTGTTCCCATTCACTGCGCTTCGGTTCACAGCACAGAGTGGTCTAAGAGCACATTCCATAAACGTGTTTTGGATGAAACTAAGCCAGATGTGCTCCAGGACTGCACCTAATTCACTCCAATAGCTCACAGGTAGCTAACAGGTCCCAGACCCAGCCACAAGCTAGACCAAAGCAAACCCTCTCTGACACATGCCTGGTCCTCAGGATCAACAGATTTGCTCCGCTGATCTGCCCGTACCAGCCTGTACTACCTGCCACTGTTCGCACAACTTGTGTGAGCAGCACCAATTCTGCCATATGGAAGGACGTCTATGTGAATGAAAACAGCAGTGGATTTCAGAGCAGATTAAGATCTCCTGGCACAAACAGAAGTACTGAATGGAGTGGTTTGCTGAGAGTCAAGACTTCAGCTGAAGCACAATGTCTTAACAGATGCATGGAGGAAGTCCTGACACTTCCAGATAGGGTCGTTTGCTTCACGTGGTTACTTCCCTTCAAACCTGACACTTACCATTGCAACAGACATCTGTGAGCATGATTGCACAAATAAAAACCTCTGTTTCAGATCACTGCCTTGTGTTGTTGTGAATGTCCATCACAGGAAAATATCCTAAGGATGCATGGGAAGAGTACTGGGAAAAAAATTACATGTATAATGATAAGGTGGCAGGCAATGGCACATCTCTGGAGAGTAGCACAGGCCCTTCAGTATTTCTGTTTGCCATTAGAGAGGAACAAGACAGACCTTTGTTGCTGAAGCTCATGGATCGCTTTTTTGCTTTGTGGCCCCAGTTAGGTCTAGTAAAAGATACCAGCTCTGCTTGCAAGCCTTGACTCGGTTGTAAACTTAGATCATCCAAGCTACAACAACAAGAGGACAAACTCCACATAGTGCAAATGTAATTTGCAGGGTCAGCATGAAACTGATCCTGCCTCTTGGATGAAGAAAGAGCTATATATGTTGTGTCACATCCACGGAGCTGCCAGCACCTGCTAAGAACCTTCAACGCAAACTGAAGCCAAAGTGAGCTGAGGTCACGCTTCAGGCATGCCAGGATGGATGAAGTCATTGTGTTCAGCCACTCTGGCTAAACGCAGTGGCAATGTATACAGATCACACACCCACAGCCCTCTGTCCATCCTCTGTTCCAGTTGTCCTTGGTCCTGCATTATGGAGGATATGCAGGGAAGGTAACCTCCTGACTGTGTGAAACAGCTACAAAACTGATTTCCACAATGTTAGGTTAGGTACAAACATTATTTTCATGGCCAGAATTTAGGCCATCATATTTTCAAGGTTTTCCAGAGAATATTAAATACAGTTTAAATTCATCTTTGAAACAAGTGGGTGAGGTATATATTATAATATTAATTTAGTTCTACTGACATCCCTAATGGGAAGACAAATGTTGCAGAAATCTTTACTAAACAGAAGAATGAGTCTGGCATGTCAGTTCTCCATCACTGGATCTGAGGAAACAAAACATTTATTGTTTCCAGGTCTCTGAGATCTTAAAAAAAAAAAAATCTTGGATTTTTGGCAGCTGAAAATAAGAGCTTTCAATTCAGACAAAAGAATTATTGTTTCTGGTGCACATCCAAAAAATAAATACAAAATAAAAAGTAATATACTTCTGTCTGTACATTTATACCGATGAAATGTGCGCTCTAGTTTTCTACTCCTCATATTTATTCATGGATAGATTTGTCTTCTTTAGCTTTGCTCATCTTCACTGCATCACAAGAACACAAGATGTGTGACATCTCTTCACTCTGTCATTTGGCTGCACACATCCAGGTATTGACACTGTAGCAAAAGGTCATCAGATCTATAAAATTAGTATGATCTTCACACAGAAACTAACACTCTTTCATGTTAGAAGAACAGCTTCTATTATGTCATTTGGTGTCCAGCATACCATAGAAGTAAATGCAGCTGTTTCATTTTGGAGCCAGTAGACAGTTCCTATGAGCAGCAGCAAAATGACAACTGTTCAACTCGTGCTCTCTGCTTGTCCCCTCTGTGTGTCTGCTTTCCTCTCCCTGGTCTCTGCACCCTGCCCACGGCTCATCACAGTCTGCAAAACTTGATGGAAATATGCTCAGTTCTTCTCTGGAGAGGAGTCACCTTCCTAGTGTCAGACTTGCAAGGCTCTTCTCTTAAACCTAAATCACCACTGGAGAGAGATCCCTCCATCTCTTCTCTATCCTCCTGCACAACAGATGGCAGAAGGATCTTGGTTATCCTCTGCCAGTTCAAACAAAGGCTGGTCAGGAGAAATGAGCATTCCCCATTGCCATCCTTTTCTACTGCACAAAGGATGATCATTTACAGTAATTTACAATAATACAGCTTTGGAAAATATATATTGGAGGGGAAAGTGTTGTTTTAAGAACTACACGGAATTTTCAACATTCAACTAAGAGAAGTGCAGTCAATTTTTAGTGGTAAAATGTTCAAATCCCTGCATATTTGACAGATTATTCCATGTGAATGATAATGATTTGTTGTAAATGTCACCATAGCAGCTACATATAAATATATACAGTCTAGTCTGACTTCAGAATAAAGTAAGCTTTATCTTTATTACCTGGTATGCCACCAAGAATAGAAGTATCCCCTTTGTATGCTTGAGAAATGAGAACCAAAGTTTGCCCTTTTTTTTCTTTCACTTAAATAGTGAGAAAATTGCAATGTAAGCTAGCCAGAAAATGTTGGCAATTGCTTGTTGGATAGACTTGAGGGGTGAAATATGAGAATTCCAGAGACAAAAAAGAAGGATGTTGTCAAGAACAGAAATTTAGACTTGGTACCACCCTCCTGGAGATGGTTAAAAAAAAGTCATGAAAATGAATTGTTTCCAAGGAGTGAGTTAGAAAAGTAGAAAGGAAGCAATGAAAGAAGACAGCCTTGAGACACCATGAGAGGAAGAGGAAGTGAAAAGAACAGAGGAGAATAAGTAGAGTGGCTCCACAAGCATTAGGAAATCAGAGTTGGGAACAAGTCAGTTGTCCAAAGGAGTCAATGACCACAGAAGATCAGGGATGGAGAAGCAGCAAGAGAAATCTGCTTGAAGAAGGTGAAAACACTGCAGGAAACCTGGTGCAGAAAAAGGCAGGTGAAAGGGCAGTCCCTGAGACAGGGAATGAAGAGGAGATAGAAAATGACAGAGCCCATGAGGGAACCTCTCTGTCCTCTCTGCACGTGGCCATGCCACCTCTGTCCCTCTGACACGGGGTCTGGGAGGAGACGTGATGGCAAGTTGCATGGCTGTTAATGTAGCTGAGGATCTTAATTTCCTTCTCTCACAGAGAAATTATGTTGCTTTAGGTCCATCTTGAGGGGGAGAGAAACCTCTTATATTGCAGCTGCTTATCTCGTGCTGAGAGCAGGGTCTGAACAAGCTCCTTTCCACTTAGGCTCTCTACACCACTCATCTGAAAGCATTTAAAGGTAGTGTCTAAGCTGGGGTTCAGGTCTCTCCAACTCCCACACAGTCAGCAGAACAAGAGAGGTTGCTGCAGGCAGAAATTCAGGACTCCCAGTACAAACTTCTTTTTTTGACTTCCCTTTGGCCCGTAGGGAACCCGAGGACTCCAGCCCCCTGGTGTTAGACATTCACCACCAACTCTCCCAAGCCAGCTCCAGATTTCCTATGCTGAAATCAAAAGACACATGCAAAAAGTAGTTAAAAGCTTAACCTTGTATGTCTACCAGGACTCCTTTTTTCCCCTTTATACTTTTTTTTGAGAGAGTCATTTCTTAACCACCCTTCACGTGGGTTAAAAATGGTGAGTACATAAATTGCTTCTAAATTTGAAAATGCTTAAAATACATATGCAAAAATAATAGGAAGCTAACTTCAGTAACTTAAGCAAACTTAATTATTTTGTGGTGTAAAATATAAACAGAAGTTTAGCATGTTGTCCTTTAAAAAAAGCTAACATTGTTCACATTGGTGTAAAAATACCATAGACCCTGTTTGAATTCAATAACTTCATTGAAAAAGCCATAGCATGAAGATTGAACGCTAGTATTTATTGGAAGTGATAAATTATGCAAGGATTATACTTTATAAACATGACACTCAATGTCTAGGAAAAAATGTAATAACTACCTTAGGTATATTTAAAAAACAAGCCGTAGCATGAGTAGTTAAGAGAGCCTGAGCCCCTGTATGTTTGTGTCTTATACCCTCTGCACGTTCCTACTGTATTAACCCTATTCATCTCTCACGTGCCCACTTGATAATCCCTTTTGGCAAGAGAGAGAACAGCCTGAAGCAGTCCCAGAGCCATGGGTGAGCTGGCCGATGTGCGGCCACGAGCGTTTGCGTGCACCCAGGCGTCGCCAGGCAGAAGCAAAGCTGCCTTTGCCGAGCAGTGGCCAAGTTACCTGGAAGAACAAATATGCTTTTTCTCTTCTCTCCAACCACAAATTTTCAAGGCAGTTATTGGAACTTAATGATGTTTGGGATTTCTCCTCCTTTCTCAAATGTGGTTGAAATTGGCCTGAATTTTTCTAGGGAGATGAAGGAGTAGTGTGGGAGAGAGAGTGAGAGAAAACAGGGCTAAAAATAACAATGTTTGGATTTTTCCAGGCCATTTACCCTGAAATATTAGAAAATGAAATATGTAAAGTAATACTTTTTCCCCCACACTAAAAACACACAGTAACAGATACAAATGGATTATTTTTGTTTTGATCTGGTAATATATTTTCATATACAATGACATCTGCATTTTCTGCAATTCAGAGTACATACACTTTGAGGTTTGTGTTTTTCAACCCCTGAAAGGATGGACAACACACTAGGAAGCCGTCTGGACAGTGGGGGAGAAGACCACTGTCCAGTGTGTGGATTATTATGGATATAAGCCCACGGCTGTGTCAGAAGCACATTGCTAGAACCACATCTGTTTACATCAGCTGAGGATCTATCATTTATCTATCAGCACGCTTCCCAAGACTGCCAAACTGATTTGGACTTAATACTTGGTTACATGGTTATCTGAAGAACTCTGCAATGGCCCGTAGGAAAAATTCTGCGGTCTGTGGCAGTCTTGTCTAATTTATGCTCTGGGTTCCACAACTCTTACTGATACTATGTATTTACAAACTAAAGGGATTCTTTTTAATAATCTGTGCCATTGTGTTCACACTACTTATCACTGAAGCTAGTTAAAATTTTGGGGAGTTAAAAGCCCGTATATAAAGTAACTGGGCTCAAAGGCTGGTGTGTGGGCAGAACTGACAGTAGTAGGGCTTGAAATGAAATTCAAGTCCTACACGCTAATGCCAAAACCAAGACACAGTAGGTTCAGGGCAGCCCTGACTGCTTTTGACGTTCTGATGCCATAAATAAACATCAATTACTATTTGTGAGAATATTACCTTCCCTCGAGTTCATACTTTGACACTAGTTTCAATTTGCCTACCGCCTCTTAATTATAAATCTGTACTCTCTTTTCCATGCCAGCCTCCATGGCTCTGATTGAATGTCACGGAGCTGCAACCCACCAGATCAGCATGGGGTGGGTGAGATGCAGACACATCTAGCACAGGTTTTGATGTTCGGTATGTTGTAATTTAGTTTTCACAAGTGTCACTCTAAGGGAAGAGATTTACCCCCATACACATTGATCTATACCTTTCCTCTTACCACACCACCTCCTGTGTTTCTTTGCTTTCTTCTTCTGATTTAGTATCTCTCTATTGCTTTGCTGTTCTTGTGTCTTTACAGAATGCCACAATTTTATACATTTAGATGTCTATGGTGAAAAAAAAAGCAAAACAAAGTGGATCAGTATAAACATTGGCTTTGCAGAGACCTGTAATCGGCAAATGGCCAAGGAAACTCTGCTGCAAAGTAAGCAAAGAAGCAAAAATTTTTAACTTTCACTGTCTCCAATACAAATCAGTCTAATGCTCGTTTCATCAGGAAAAATACGGATGACTTAGAAATCTAATTACATTGACCTTCAGGGTTCTTTTTCACTTGCTGTCACTCCAAAGTCAGTAATACAAACTCTCAGAATATGGTCTTAGTGCCCATAGTCCCTTGCTCTCACTTTTAAAAATTAATGACAGTGCATCTGTCCGTAGTCCAGATCTCAAGATGCCAAACTTTTATTCTCTTTTCTGTTCCCACAGGAATGTTGCTGGATGCATGGATGGGGCTGAGAGTTTTGTTCAGGTCAGCTTTTTGTGTATGCACTGTTTCACATTGAAAAAAGTTAAGAATCATATGTATGGAGAATGAACAACTTAATAGGGAAATAATGGTTTTGTCTGTTCTTGATTTCTTACATATTCGGTTACCTTCTGAATATATCATACGGATTATTGTACTCCAAATGCACTTTGGTGTAGACATCTACCAACACAATAATCAGTTGTGTTTACATTACAATCAGACTTGACTCATGCCTGTAAATTCATCCCATTTTACATATTTACACACAGATTTTCTCCCCACTTCTTCCCCCAACAGACCACATAAAATGCAAGGAATGGTTCATAAACTCTGAACTCAAATCTGCAAAAGTTGGAAAATACCAGGATAAGGCTGCTGCTTCAGGTAGAAAAATAACTGGTAGCTGGAATTAGGAGGTGGTAACCTGTGGACCAACTCTGGAGGAAGATCTGGGATACTCTATATCTATTTTAGCACCAGAAACAGAAAGAAATTTGAATGGTGATCCTCAAGCATCCCACACTTCAGTTTAGATTGTGAATCAGCCAAGATAAAATGGGCTTTTAAGAAATGGCAAAAGAGAGAAAGCATCCACTGATGTTACATTTTACATAGCAGGTTAAATTCACTTCAGGCAAAAGTAAGGCTTGAATGTACAGCTTTGGAAGCTGCAGCTACCTGTATTCCAAGTCTCAGTCAGTTGTATTTTAACGTGTAGAAATGACAACTGCAACTCTTTCTCTCTGTGGATAGGTTTGTTCTTGAAATTCTTTAAAAGACAGAAGATTTTGAACAGCAATTTTTCAGGAAATTTGGATGAAGAAAAAAAGGAGGATCAGAGACAAGCAACAAAACCAAGATTATTTCAGGTAGAGACAGCATTTGAAGCACTGAAATTGCCTGTCCCCAGTACTGCCACAGTACCTGTGTGGTTGGTGTGGAGAATTGAATTTCAAATGGATTGAAAACTGTGGAAAACACATCACACCCTCAAACCTTTCCAGTCTATATGGAAGGCCAAGTGACTTGACCCATAGTACAGCACTGAACTGAAAAGCCAGTATCACTGGAAGCACAAATGGTCTCCTGATTTGATGTAAAGCACTAGGGAGCAAAATCATCAGGCAAAGATCACAGGTGTTCACAGGAATGTAAATTCAATGAAAATTACCCAGAGTTTGAATTTAATTGGCAATCACAGCATTGTTTTGTCAGGTCTAATAGTGACTCACCATGCTAAAAATCTAAATGCAATGGTGCAGCAAAATAATAATAATAAAAAAATATGCGGTTAGGAAAAGCATCACCAAAACCTCACAAGGAAATATATCTGGCATAGAAGTCCTAAAATAAACACTTTGCCAAATACTTATTGGCAAGGACAAGTTTTCATTTAAGTTTGTAAAATGACAAAAAAAAAAAATTCTAGGATCTATTATTTGTAGCTTTGTTTCCTGTGTAAACTTTGCCTGTGTGAAAGGTACCATGCTTTTTCTTTATTATCCTTTTAAATTGGTGAAGTTTAGATTTTGTTCCACTCTGAAATTATCCTGGAACATACCCTTCTCCAGAAGGACTGTGGATGAAAAGTAAGCATAAAGAGTTTAATATCACAAATATCACTAAACGTTAATTAATGTAAAATGACATAATAAATGCACATTGTAAGATTGGAGTGTTGTGGTAAATACATTTCTTTAAAAATTAACACTCATGCAGCAGATTTTTTTTTTCTATATTCTTTAAATGTTCTGACTTCAAATTTCAAAATGCTTTTCTATGTCAATGACAATCTTAATAAACTACAATTAGTTCCACAAGGCACTTTCTGATGCACAAGCCCCTGGCTTGATTGCGGTGAATGGTGGGTATTTCCTGTGTTTAAGTCCACATATGGATTGAGTAAGGCAGTGGCAGAGAGACTACTGTTTTCCTTCACTACATCTTCATTTCTTTTTCAGAGGGTAAGCCTTTTTTGTTTTTCCTGGCTCTGTTGTCAAAACATTGACCGGAGTTTTGGCTCATGGTATTGGAATACGAGGCCAAAACAATCCTCTGAAAACCAGTGTGGCAAAATGTATTTTAAATCTATACATTCACCATTCAACCATGGGAGTAACCACGCCCACTGCCCCACTCTGTGGTTTAAAAACAACATGGGTTTGCCCCCAGAACGGTTTGATTTATTTGACAAGCTTTTTCAAGCTGGGTATATCAACATTTAAACTGTTCTGAGGCTTGGCTTCCTACATCACATGTACGGCAAGTATTAAAACACACTCTAATCATTTTCTGCCCCTATTAAACCAGACAAGGTGAATGCATTGTGCATTCTGCAAGATTTCTTTGAAAACCTGTCAGTCTCTCCAAATACAGATAAACTACAGTGATTTTTTTTTTTCTCAGAAACTTACTATTGGGACCTTTTAAATATTACCTTTATTACATCCTTTTTGGAAAATACATTGTTATGATGAATACGTAGACCTAATTCCTGTTTCTGAGATTCTAAAGTCCAATGCTAAACAGTAAAAGATGATACATCATAGAGACTTCTTCATAAAATGTAGCAGAATGCACAAGTACACTGTGAGAATACAAAATATTTTCCTGCATTAATAGGTTCCTGGAGCAACTCTCTTTCCTCAGGGGTAGGAAGGAATACAAACAAAAACTTGGATGTAAAAATGAAATCAGGACAAGACCAATTTTGCACACATGATTGGGAAAACTAAAGTATAGAGATGGTGTGTGGTTGATTAAATAATCTATCCAAACAGAATCTAACATTCTGAGTACTGGGGTGTAATTCCCCTGAACCAGAAATCCGGTATCATTTACTCCCAGCTTTTTTTGTTCTGTTTTTTTCTGTGGTGGGTACCACATCACTGAGCTGGGCCTCTGTTGGTGCTGCTTTCATTGACATGATCTGTATAAGTCACATAGAGAAATATATTCATAGACATGCAACAAGAAGCCTAAATTTGAGGTAAGGTGGTGACTCTACCTTGAACCATCTATAAATGATCCGTGTGACACTTGAACCAAATTTAAATATCCCGCCCGAATTTACTCCCAAACAGCACGGCGGGAAGGAAAGAGCGGGCCAGGAAGCGCCTTTCGCCGTTAAATCAAACATAAACTTCACGGCCAAACCTGTGCCATTTGTGCGTGCTGCAGAAAGCTTTACAAGGGCTGGCGGGGGGAATATATATCTCCGTGAATGCAGCGACACGTGTTACGGTTCCTCCCTCAGCGCAGGGCTCCCTGGCCCAGCTCCCTCTCCCGCTCCGGCCGAAAGGCAGCGCACCGGGAAGCGACGGCCCTAATTGAAAGAAAAGCAAAAGCAATTAGCCCGGGGGGAGGGCACTCCGCTTGATTGGCCGCTGCTGATGGATGTCCCTCCGCCCCAGGAGGCCACCGCGGCCCCAGCTCCGGCCCCGGCCCCGCCACACCTCGGGGTCCCGGAGCGGCGGCGCGGCGGGACCCGGCCGGGCTCGGCCCCGCCCGGGGATGCTCGCTCACCTCTCCGCGCAAGCTCCCGCTCCCAGAGCGCCCGTCGGGTCCTCCTGCAGCGCATGAAAACCATAAACCCCCAGTGCTGGGTTTTAGTGGCTTAAAACAGAAACCTAAAGAAAAAAAAAAAAAAAGGCAGCGTTTCAACAAACGCCATGAATCCGAGATGCGAGAGCTAGAGAGAAGAGAAAGGGGGAAGGACGAAAAGCTGAAAGTATCAGCGGGAATAGCAAATAGCTTAGTTTTCACTCCAGACACCATAACTTGTTTTACGATTAGTGATCTGTTTAAAGATTTGTCCTGGAAGTACTTGATATTGGGTTACAAAAGGTTACGTTAATTGCATTAAGCCATAATGACCCATGAAGCACAGCAAAGACTTAGAGAAATCACGCTTCTTCTTCTTACAGAAATAAATGTCTTAAATAAGCAATAAAAAATAAAATTAAATAAAAAGTAATAAAAAAAATAATAAATAAAGTGGGAGGACGGCAGGGAGACGGGGCGGGACTCCCGGCGGAGGCAGCAGGGCGGGAGGCAGCGCCCCAGTCCCGGTGGGCTCCGGCCCCGGCCTCGGCAGCCCTCCCGGGGGCCCTCGCCCCCCGCCCGGCGCTGCCCCGGCGGGAGGGCGTGTGTCGGCCCTGGGCGCAGCCGCCCGCGTTATGGTCCGGAATTAAATGTGTCTACCATTAATCTGTAGTCTCGCTCGCCGGGGCAGAGCAGACAAACAAAATTGTCATTCCAAATGAAAAGAAAACACTATTTCTTAGAAGTGTTTAGGAGGGTGCACAGCGGGGCATATTTTCTTTCTTACTGGCAAGAGTTTGTAACTGGATCCCTTAACATTACTGAGAACATGAAAACATGAAACAAAAGTATTGATCCAAGAATTCGCCGAAGAAAAGTATCCAAATACACACTGGTTTATTTGAATTTTTTTTAAGGTTACATCAGATGTTTACAGGGGAAGTCGAAGCTTGTGATACAGCCCCTGCGTGCCCCATTCAAACATACGTGGAGGAAAGTGTCATTTGTGTTGTTAAATTTACATTATGTTCACTTTAATTCCATCAGCTGCTACATAGATCTAGGAATAATGGCATTTAAGAGGAAAATAGCAATCATCTTCAGAAGACTGCAGCATAATGGAGGAACCTAATTAATTTAACTTTGCAGTCTTCCATAATGGCTGCACTTTATCATTTCCACAGATGGAGCTTGAAGGAATTAACAATGCTGTTTATCCCAGCAGACATCTCTGACTGCGGTTAGCCAATGGCAGATTTCCCACTTAAAGATGCATTTCTTCACTTGAGGGAAACCAGCCCGAGCCCTGGCAATAGCTGTTGAAACTTCCTATTGCTATATGTGTGTGGGATATTGAAAACCCGAGAAAATGCACAATATGTGTCTCTTTTCGGTCTCATCAAGTGATGGTGGAAGAAGACAGTGTTTGTTTCCTTGCTTACCAGAGCCAAGGTTTTTCCAGTACCATTTCGGTTTCTCTTCCTTTATTTTCCCCTTCGCTATATTTTTTTTTTTTTTACAACATATCCTGCAAATCTATAATTTTTTTCCTTTAAAAATCTCAGTACGTGTCTGTTTCTAGATGCGTGGAATTCAGCCCCTCTTCTAGGTGATTTGCAATGTTTACAGACTTTTTATGCCTGGGAAACCTGAGTAGACTTGAGGTAAGCACTCCTCCACACACAAAACACAGTAAAAACCTGATTATTTGAACAAGTTGATTGTTTATTATTCCAGGAAACAATGCATTTTCCACGCTGCCATATTCTAGGATGCACACGCACTCACACCCTCCAGTCACCCGTGGGAGTCAGAGGAGAATCGGAAGGGAGAGATATGCCGGGATACCAACAAGGGTATGATAGGGATGAACAACAGTAATTAAATGCTCTACACCATTACCTGCATAGCTGGGCTATTAAAAAGTGTTGTTTGGCACCTTTGAGAGGGGTATTTGTTACCCCAGCAGTAGAGACCTGGGGAGTCAGCCATAGCAGTGGGGCTGTGAACCAGATGAGCATGTCGTCGACACGATTGTCTCTTCCCGCTCCTGTACAAAGAGCAACGTTTTGCGGGGGCTTGGAGACAAAGATGGTTCTGCGTTCTACGTGCTTATGTATTCGAGGCGGGTCTTAAACTATATTGGAGGGTTTTTGGGGTTTTTTGTTTGCTTGTTTGGGGGGTTTTTTCTGTGTTTTTGTTTGGTTGGTTTGTTTGTTTGTTTTTAAGGTTTATTGGTATCCGGAGTTTAGTGTTGCTGTTGATTTGGGGGGAGGGTGTGAGGCGGGGTGGAAAAGGGAGGTTTTGCGCACTTCCGAGTGCCTGGCAAGCCAAACTCCCATCCTTGAACTTAGACCTTACCACTGCCCAAAATGACAATCTGGTACCGTTCTTACACCGTGGCAGAGACAGCGTCTTTTCTATCCCTCGTTTGCGCGCAGCACCGTCCAACAGAAACCAGCTCACGCACAGAAAAATGCCGGACTGCTGGTAAATTTCATACGGCTCTCAGTTGATATAAAGTAAAGGTGAAGGACAGCCCAGGAGCCACCTGGGCTGCTTGCACCGTGTTATTTAGGAAGGCAGATTTGGATCCAAACCTGAATTTGTTAATCTGGCAGCTATCTCCACCACCAGCCAGTGGAGTGACAATGAGTATCTACGTCATACGAAAGACTGTCATTTCTCTCCTCGTCAGAATAAGTCCCCGGCTGCTGGCAGCACGGAGGGGAGAAGCGCCTGCCTTTCACCCCAGCCAGGAGTGCAGGGCGGCTCCGATCTCACGGCTCCGTCAGGCAGGTACGGCAGGGAGAGAGTGCTGGGATTTGAGCCGGTGACGTGCGCCGTGACGCGAGCCCCGCTAACGAGGAGATCGTGATGCCGCTTCGCTAACCACTTTGAAGTTCTGGGCACTGGCCATCTGAAAATAACCTGGCACATCTATATGTCTATACTTTCATGAGGAAGAGGGAAAAAAAATTTAAGAGTAATATAAGGAAGAACGGACATAAAGTACCGGAGGGTACCTCAGGCTCCGGCTGGCATGTAGCTTGAATCTGTCTGAGCGAAGGGCAAAAAGTGAGGTGCAGCTGCGTAGAAATCTGTTACACCAGAAAAAGAAAGCAAACAAACAAACAACAGCCAAAACTCGGGGGGAAAAAGAAAATAGACGCGGCCGCACTGCGAATCCCGCAGAGGCAGGCAGGCCCGGCAGCGCCTGCGAGCCGGCCGCACCTGCACTGCCCGCGGAACCCCCGCGCAGACCCACCGGGCCCCCGTGGGTGCCCACAGGCTGTCGGTGCCCCTGCGGTGCTGGCGAGCCGAGGGCGAGCTCTGCGGTCGCCCAGGGCAGCGGGGGTGCTGTCAGTGATGCGGTCGCTGCGGGTGGTTTAGTCTTGCTTATGATGTAGGATAACGCCGGTGTGGGACCGTGACGCTCTGCAAATCCCGCCCGTATTCCAGCCCCTTCCTTACTCTATAGTCCCATATTCCCAGTGATACTGATTTCACCGAAAATAAAGTTGTTTTGCTTTTTTTAAAAAACCGGCGAAGTGTAGCTATGAAAAAGATAGAACACATATCCCAGTGGGAAGCCTTTCCGCATGCTGCGAGATCCCACAGTCCTCTCGGAGGTGCGGGAAGGCCGCGACGGCTCCCACCGCCCCCGCGTCCGGCACAGAGTGGTGGGCGGGCGAGGAGCGGCCACCTCCCGCTCCGTGCTCAGCTCCCGCCTCGGCCGCTCCTCCCCTCGGCTCGGGGAGAATCGCCTGGGAATCCAGCAGGACTTTCCTGTTTACCCGGCCCCAGTGGCCCCCGCTGGTGCTACCGCTGGTGCCGGAGCCCCAGGGAGAGGAACAGAGAAGCGGGAGCACGGGGAGATTGTGGCGGCGGTGGTCAGCCGAGAGACGGGAAGGCTGCAAGGCCAGCTGCTCTGTAGCTGGGACCTGGGCTGTTCTTGTCCTGCTCACCCAGGGGACAGAGCTGCTGTGCGGAGGCAGCAGCGTCCTCCCCCTGCCTTGCCTGAACAGTCGGAGGCCGAACCTATCTGGTGTTCCCGCAGAGCTGACCTGCAGCCAGGACATCAGGGCCTGAGCAGAAGTTCTGACGCGCCCCCCGGTGTCACATCTCCCCGCCTTCCTCACTCATCACCCCGCAACGCAGGCTCCATTCCCAGGGCAAGTCGCTCATGCAAAGCGGCCGGGCCGGAGCGGGGCCGGGCCGGAGAGGGGCCGGGCCGAGCCGGGCCGGCCCCAGGTAGGGTGCGGAGCAGGGCTGCTGCCGCGGGCGGGGACGCTGCGAACGCCTCCCTCGGCGCTTCCCGCCGGCGAGAGCGCTCCATCCGCAGCTTGAAACTAAGAGATGACGTAAATCTTAAAATCTCCTATGAAAATTAATAAAAACACACGAAATCCTAGACAGTCCATAGCAACTGATTTTTATCTACCATTTTATGCGCTTCATTATCCACCTAAATATAACCACCCCGTGATTTAATGTAGTGCACGGAGACCACAGGCATTTTTGGCTTCCCGTAGCCTTTTCATTCTAGCGCTGGCAGTGGCCTGACTTCAGTCTTCTCTCAACATTTGACTGTATCTGGGGGTTGGGATAAGACCAAGGAGGAAGAAACAGACTGCATTTGATGTGTTTGTCTCGGTGTCACTTCAAACCGACTTGGAGAATCCCAAGCGCTCCAAATCCTGTTTTTCGGTCCTCGCTCCTGTGCCTTCGTTATCTGTCACCGTTGTGTCCCGACGGAGTTTCTCTGGAAGTTGGAGACCCCGGTCAGGCTTGTGGGAGGCGGGGGTTGGCTTTAATCAGCGTAGTCAGAGAACCAGAATCAGGTGTGGATTTGTTTCAGGGCATGTTTGCATCAATCAGTATTTTCGTTACAATCTTGTCAACAGTTTTAATTCAAAGCGTATGCTAAAGTCGAAGAAACTGAGCCGTACAAGGGAGACAGTTATTTTTAGAAAAAATATTGTTAAACAAATTGGCATGGATGAAATATTCTGATGGTACTAGAGACTAGTATTTTTTTCTTAGCTTTATCGACAATGAGATGGCTCGATGCTCTGTGGCAGGGCGGTCTGTAATTTTAGCGAGCTTCGACCGTGGCCTGCCAATCCAGAGGAGCGCACCTTCTCCTTCTGAGCTTTTTCCTGTCGTCTGTGCCGGGCGCAGATAGACCTCTGCGCTTTGCCCAGCGGCGGTGCGAGCACCGAGGGGCTGCGAGCGAGGTCTCAGCGGCTGCCCGTGCGCGCCTCGAGGCGTTCCACGCCGCCCCGCACCCCCTTCCCTCACCGCGCCCTCCCGCGCAGCACTCCAGGTGCAGCTCCTCGGAGACCCGCGGCGTCACCCCGATGCTGCGGGCAGAGAGGGGTGGGAGTCCTCATCGACCGCCCAGGCTTTGCGCAGCAGGCGGCGGAGGCTGTACGCGGGTTTGCGGGGGCAGCCGATGCCAGGCGCGGAGAACCGCGAGGCGCATCTCCCGCGGAGCCAGGGCTGACTCAGCCACCCCACCGCCCCACTCGGGAGGTTAAACTCACCGGATTAAAGGCTAACCCGACGGAGAAGCGCTCCTACCTGCGCTGTATTTTTGGCTTAGCTATTTGCCTGGGGCTGGGGGGCCCGGCTGCGCGGGCGCCCTGCGTGCGTCTGGCCGGCTCTTTTCGCTCCCGCTCTCCGGCATCCCCAGCTCACTTTTCACATCAAATAGGCCATTAACTTTTGATCCTGCCTGTTACATTCCGGGTTTCACAGTGATGTTTCCTGCACACTGAGCCCCCTCCCCCTCCGTCCGCACTTCTGTCCCACTTCGCATTCAAGCACGACCCGGTAGATCTGAATTTCTGTCGAAAATGTAATATTGAACATAGGCACTCATTCGTCTCTTCGTGCTTGGCCTCACACTGAAATCCCTCTCGGAGGAGGAATCTAACGTTTCAGATGCCCCAGAAGAGCGTCGAAGTTTTGGCTTGCTTACATCTTTCAGCGACCGAGCCAGGACGAGACCTATGAAAGCACTGACTAATGCCTGCGAAGACAATTTCCATAACTTCAAAGTCCTTACGCGACTATTGGCAATGGCTGCGCTCAAGCGCTGCAAACAGCCAAAGGGATCAGTGGGACATTCGCTGCTCCCGTTTAGAACGTTATTAACCAGGAGCAGTGACTCAGGCTTCAGCCGAATAGGTTTTGCGGTTTTTATTCCCCCATACGATCTCCTAGTTTCCTCTCTTGGCCGTACGAAACCACTGGAGTGACCGAACGCAGTGTTGGAGGAGCATCCCCTGGGTGCCACAGGAAGTCCCCTCCGCGAAAGGGGGGTCGGTCCGTGGTGGGTGGATGGGGATGATTTCACGCATTGTTGCACCCCAGTCCCGGCCCACCATCCGGCTTCCCCGAAACCTCGCTGCGGGGGGCCGAGGCGACAGAGCAGGGTATGTCCCTGCCATGTCCTTCGGAGCATCGCTCAAGGGCTCCGTGGCCCTTGCGGGACCTCAGGCCTGGAAAGTCCCACCAAACAGCCAGGGAAGGGAGTGTTCAAAACTCCCCTCAGCAGCTGGGCTCACCATCTCTAGCCCGGCTTCGCGCTTTCCCGGGCCCACGGAGGCGGAGCGGGGCGGGCAGCGAGCGCGGCTCGGCTGGGGCGGCTGCGGCCGGGAGGCACCACTTCCCCCTACTCCCTGGTTTGTTCCTAGCACGTTTGCACTGTCGAATTTCATCGTGGAAAAATATTTACTTACAATTCGCTGTTTCGTTACATTTTTTGACAAAAAATTCTCTTTCTAGAGTACTTCCAGACGTGTGTTCAGAAGGGGCTTGAACAAATTCGGTGATGGTAATCTTAAATTCAAACATCTCTCCCTAGGAGAGATCTAAGGATGATACTTTTTCCTATTAACCTGTCAGAAGTGTGTTGAAATGCCTTCATACAATTTTACTCATTAAAAGAATACAATTATATTATTTCGTCATCATTACAATAAATATTTGCCTTGTTAGTTAATATTTTCTTCAAAGACATTTGAACCTCAGGTTACAAACACAATTTTCCTCAAATATACTAAGAAATTTTCTTTATTGAACTTAGTGAGGCTATAGGTAATGACAGATAAGCAAGACTTAACATCGTCAGTAAAAATGATTAAATTACATAGACGTGCCGCTTGGACTGCTGGGAGTTAAATCGAGTCATAACGTTCTAAAGAGAAACAACGTGAAATACATACAAGTTTCCCAAGACTCCTTTGATTAAACTTCTGTACCTGATAAACTGCACTTCAAAATTTGTAATAGTTACTGCACTTAACTACTTTTACAAACGGTCTGATGTTAAATAACGCACAAGTCTCTTTTTGCAGAATATGACATTAAACAAGTGGCTTGTCACTCTGAACGGTTCAGCCTCCCATTAATACTTATGTTAGGTACACAGGCTTCTGATTTCAGGCCTTTACTGCTGAAACACCTCATCTAGAGTTGTGGAGAGAGCAAGGTTAGGGGTGTTCTTCCACTGCACATGAAGTATTCAGTTTTAAGTTCTTAATGAGCTAAGGCACAATTAAAATTACCAGACAGTTCAAAATATAGGATTTCATTGATAATCTACTTTATAATCTGGTTTTAGCCACTTATTTCATGGAGTCAAGTTCTGTAAATCCATGTATTCACAAATAGCTTGGTGGGTAGTTTCACTAAAACATAAATGTCTACAGTGCTAGATCTTAGTATTTGAGATTAATTTTCAGATACTAAAAAAATAGTGCTCAAAAGTCATTGGAAGTCAGAGGGGCTTCTCCCATTGACCTGGAGACTGTGGGAAGTTTCTATCTGCAGCGACACAATTAGCAGATTATGAAACTGGAAGACGATCTTATCTGCTCCTCCACACAATGCTAAATGGCTGCTTTTCCCATCTACCTCCATCTTCATTAGTTCTAGACAACCACCTATCAAAAAGATAACGACAAAGTAATGTATTATTGAGGGGTGAGGATGGGGGATGAGAAGCATAGCAGAGGCAAAAATATTTTAAATTATATTTAAATTATCCTATCACATGGAAGATAAGAAATATTCAAGGTATTGAAAACATAAGCATTACATATGAAAATGTTTTTTTTGGGGGGGAGTTAAAGTATAATCAAGAGTTAGAAGATGAGACAGATTTGAATGGACTATTTGTTATTTTTCTTCTCGTGGGACCTTCTAAAGGAGTAGGTGAAGGTCTGTTGTCACACGTGGCTCACCAACATGGCATTATGCGTGACAGTTTGTACTGGATCCCAATCGCATCTGTCTCAGAAATGTTTCCAGGTTCCATTAGAAGCCATTATACACCCTTTGAATATCGTCTTTTTTCGCAGTAATAAAATTTTTGCTTTTAATTACATCTACATGTTGCTAAGGACGGCATCTGACCTTGCAACTGAAAAGCTGAGTTCTATTTGTCCTTCTCTGCATGGATAAGTCAAGTTTACACTCATGGTGGTGCTTTTGTTCGCAACAAAATTCCCGTCTGTGACTGAAGGAATCAAAGCCTGAAAAGACTTTGAGGGAGACAAAAGAACATTTACTAACTAAGGAGGTCCCGTTTTATACTTGCTTTCTAGTATGAAACTTAAGTAAAAATATGTTTTACTGAAACTGAATGTAAGCTTGAGTTGCTTCTAGAAAGTTAAACCCGATTGCTAGGGTTTTTTTAACTTATCAAGGCAAGGTAGCAGCACATTATAGCAGACCTGATTCAGAAAGAAAATGTCATACAGGTAGGACACAAAGATGTCCCTGGTAATGAACTCAAATCCTTCAGTCTCGTAAACCACACTGTATTCTTAAATGATGAATTTTGTATTTGGATCACTTGCTTAGTTGAAAGAAGCGTAAAGACAGCTCCCTACTGGCAAAATATCTGAGGAGGTTACAGAATGCTGTTTATTCCAGCTAGTGTCTGGAATAAATTATGTTCAAGAAATTGGCTCCTGATACTCCTATTTCAGATGAGAATTTGTACAGAGTGCTAAGTCCTAACACTTCTGGCCAAACCATGGGCTTCATTAGAACTTGCAATTCATCATACCTGCCAGGCGCTCTCAGATTTGGAGAGGTGCTTGTTTTGAGGAGTGAAAGAATAACAGAAAAGAAACTGTTTACCTTGGCGTTACTGTCAGTTTGCAAAGGCACCAGTCTTTCAAATTTCAGGGCTATGAGTTGTCAGACCTAATATGCTTTCTTACTATTCCTACTGAAATTCATTAGCTACACAAAGAAGACCCACACTAGTTTTAGCTGACACTATAGGTCGAATAAACCACTTAACATTTCAGAGGTTTCTATTGCAGATAAGGGGATAAATGGCAGCAGGTGACCTGACAGCTCTTGGGGTGGGAGGGAGTTTTCACAACTGGTTTTTAATCCAGTAGCAACAGCAGACGCTTGACAACTCATTAGACTGGACTCTAGGAAGCAGCATGGTAATCTGACAGTTATTCTAAACATTTTGATCTCTAAGCCATGTTTACCAATTTCCTATTGTGAAGGGTAATTATGCTGATTTTTTACTCAGTGCCTAACTATTACATAGGCTTCACTTGATACTTCTCAAAACATTAACAGCTCAAAACCCTGCAGAAACAGAAAGCTAACAGAAACACTGCAAAGCCAAATCTAAGACAATCCATATCATTAACCACCACAACGTCCAGGGCTTCCTGTAGGAAGGAGGTCCACTCTTTTATAAGCAACTTGAGGGCTCTCATGAGAGCATGGTCCTCCTTGGAGCTGTACTGCCAGCATTCTCACATGCCTGTGCAACTATTCTGCTCATGCTGCAGCTGAGATTGACATTTTATTCTGAGGCATCCAACATAAAAATAAGAGCATCCCTGGGGAATTAGATGTGCTCTGGCAGAGACCTTCTTAAATATTTTCGCTAGATGTATAGTTTTTGAATACTCTACTACTTGCTCAAAATTACTAAGTACATAGGAAATACGAATCTTTGAAATTTTTTTTACCAGTAAGATTTCTAGGTGAAAAAGGACAGAATTTGGACATACACTTAGCTCCATACTTGACTTTGAAAAAAGGCTTCATGCCAGAGTGATAGTCAAACAAAGATCATGAATTTCTGAAGAAATTGCTCTGTACAAGGTTGAATATGGGCTGCACATGTCTATTCCGTAAGTCCAGGACAAAGTATGTTGCAGAGATGTGGTTTTCCATTTTCCTTCTAGAGATTTTTATGGAATTCCATGTGCTCTTCTCCATTATGTATTCCACTACAAGAGAGTAAGTGGACCTGCGACTTTACCTTTCTTGAGTCTTTCTCATAATCTGTGAACCAAAATTTTTATATTCTATAGATCACATTCTCACTTCAGGTATGCTACAGCAATTCAATCTCCTTCCCTGCAGTATAAAAATCCATTATCCCATCATTGTGGGTCAAGGTGAGTTTTGGCTACTGGATTAAAAGGAATTAAAAAAACCCCTCTGTTTTGTATCTTAAAATTATATCGAACTAGAAATACGTTTAAGTAATACAAGTACACTGAAAATTTAAAAAATACATACATATAAACCTCTCATATTTGTCAAGTCAAAATACAGCCTAATGGATTCATTTAACTTCAGAAGAAGGTGGACTCTATCTCTGTCAGTATTTTGTACATGGCCCAATGTGTGACATTTTAAATAACTCTCACCCTTTAATTTACAGGACAGGAGAAGAAACAAGTGGAGGAAAAACCCCTAAAATTGTTAAAAAGGATTCCATGTAATTTGCATCCTTCAGGACAAACATTAGATATTCTAGTGATTTAAATGGCATTGCTCGTATATCTGCATAAATGCTTGTAGGAACATAACTTCAATTTCTTTAAACGCAGAGATATGCTTTTCACTTTCTGAAACTGGCATAAAAGCACACAAAAAAAAGCTAGGAAAAGAAAATAGTGGAAGAGTATGTACTGAAGACAAAGAAGTGGAATGGAAGAACTTGAAGCAGTGGCAACTTTTTTTTTTTCTCCTGGTTTAAGGAAGAAAGGGAGGGGGAGAAGGCCTGGACTGCAGCGTTCATATTTACAGTGTAGGTAAAAAAGCTCCAGCAGCTATGCTTGCTTCCGTGTCTAGACCAGGTTGCCAGACTAAACAGGGCTTTCATCTATGTTATACTCGGACGCCCGTGCTACACACCTTATGCAGGGTCTAAATTCATGTCTTCGGGGTGGGGAAGCAAAGAGGATGCTCTACCACTGTTCTGCAGTAACCTTGTACCTGAAGCATAAAACATATGGAATCTGGCCCATGCTTTCTCTCTTCATGCGTAATGAGGAGGGGTGGATGCGCACAAGCTCGGATTTTAGGGATGATCCGAAGCCTGCGGGGTCAGGTGCCACATGCCTAACACAGCTTCTCCCAGTGCAGCACTCCCGTGCAGACCTGGACGCCTTGACCCATTCTGTGCCTTCAGCGATGGCTCCACCCGCAGTGGTGAAGAGCAGTGTCAGACAAGCCCCTTGGGCCGGGGGATGCTGCTGGTACCTCTCCGACTGCCCACCCTACGGCCCGGCGCTGCCAAGACAGCGATGGAGCTGCCAGCTGGGCTCGGGGTGTGTAACCTGCAGCCGTCCCTTACCTCCCGGCAGCGCTGCAGGAAGCCGGCATTCCTCAGGGCCCATCCTTCCCTCGATAATAACACCTTAATTCTTAGGAATAAAAGAAAATTAAAGAAAAAAAAAAT
This sequence comes from Picathartes gymnocephalus, assembly GCA_013390045.1. Taxonomy (NCBI): domain Eukaryota; kingdom Metazoa; phylum Chordata; class Aves; order Passeriformes; family Picathartidae; genus Picathartes; species Picathartes gymnocephalus. Next base: position 30,578 of record WEKY01038846.1, read on the forward strand.
TAACAAGCGTGTGTTGGCGGGGCGGGAATGGGGGGCGGCCAGCGGCGCTCTCGAATGTGACGGCGGGCCGGGACCGGCGGCAGCGGGCGGCGCGGCCGGGCAGGCGCGGTGCTGCCGCCGG
>WEKY01038846.1:30981-116030 GCA_013390045.1 Picathartes gymnocephalus
CCGCGGGAGCCCCGGTGCCGGCCGCGGCCGCCGGGCGCTGGGGCAGCGCTGAACGCCTGTTCTGTGTCAGAGGGTAACAAACAGTCTGGGGACGCTGCGCCGTGGTGAGAGCCTGTCCGCCTTCGCCCCGCTCCCCGGCGCTGCCGGCTGTGGGCACGGCAAGTGTCGGGAGAGGTGTGCGGGTGCCCGGCAAGGAGCGCGTAGCTCCTCCTCCGACGGACGGGGAAAGGGACCGATGCCGGGGCACCGATGGCGACCCCGCCGACCGCGACCGCAGCGGAGTCGCTGGTACGGCCCCGCCGGGGCTCCGCTGGCTGCCTGCCTGCAGCGGGCCGGGGCACGGCGGGGTGATCTGCTGTGCTCTCCCCTCTCCGCTCCGCGCATCCCAGCTCCTGGGGAGGAGAGTGCTGAGCGTGGGCAGCAGGGAAGGGATGTACCCACAGGTGTACCCTTCCTCAGCTCGCTTTCTGGGGTTCTTATTTCTCCCGCCGTCACCTAAGACCTTCAGAAAAATGCATGGATATGGCTAGTTACGAGGTGGTTTTGGTCTCTGTTGTTCATCTTGGAGATAAAGGTTATTTTTTGCAGGAAGTACTCTGTTCTTTAAAACTATACTTAAATTGGCAGTTTTTCTATCACAAAGTCAGAGTTTTCTTCAATTATGAAAATATAACAGTAGGTTTACCCCCCCTCCCCCCCGGTTTTGTTTTTTTTTTTTCCTTTTAGACCCCTAGGAGCATAGTGTTGTGTTTAAATTGCAAAGAGTAGTTCCTATTGACTTTTAGTAGCAAAACACTGTTGTGGTTACATATGTTCTAGCAAAATGCAATGTGAACAGCAGCATCAGACAGTTGCTACACTTCAAGACTCACACTTTCCATAATATTTTAAAATAAAAATATGGTTATAAGAAGAGAAAATGGTCATTCAGTGCTGTCAGAAGTTCTTTAAAAAGAGTGGTGTGTGGAAAGTCCCTATGAAACAATTTCCAGATTAGAGCTGTTCATTCTCTGCCAAAAGCTGTGTAAGCATGAACCATAACGAGGGTAGTTGTAGGATCATGGAGTAGTCACAGAGCAGGTGGTCCAGCTGCAGCAGAAAGTAAGAGACAGAAGGGCAATAAGTATTGAAATGTCCCTAACTGAGGACTGCAGCTCATGGAGGTAGCTGGCACATCTTCAGAAGGCTGGTCTAGATACATTCCTCCCAAACCTTTGTTCTAGCTTGTACACAACTTGTTCTGCTGTAGATTTAAGTGTGAGGTAAAACACAAGTATGCGTGTTCTTCAACAACCTTTTAAAATGCATGGATTACTCTTTCTGAATGGTTCACCAGTCCTCAAAATTGTAGAAATTATAATAGCATCAATAAAAATATTTATAACCCCTCTAAGTAGAAACTAAGTCACTGGTTCCTTATGTGACCATAACAAATGGTTACCAACAGCACCAATAACTGGTGTTATTTATTCCAAGCTTGATGTTTCATTCATAATTTTTTTTGTTAGCTACATCTTCCCATGTAAACTGAATTACAAACAGGGTAGGAAGAGAAAAGAGGAAGCAAGTCACTCTTTTTCTTGTTTGTGGCTCTGTCCTCCTTGTGCTGCAAAACTTGTCGCTAAGTGCAAGGTGAGGGATGGACTGTGGCAAGAGAGTTGTAAAATCTTTAAAGGTCGTTTGAACAGTTTCTCCCAGTCAGGTAGAAACTGAGGCCCTCTTGCATCCTGTGCATTTTGAGAATTTTAGGTTATTTTCTTTGTTTCTCTCATTCAATTTCTTAATTATAGGATCCAAAAATATTATTTCTCAAAATAACCTTTCCTTCTAGATTTAGAGAGAGGGAGAGTGATACAAAATTAAGAGTTTAAATTGAGTTAAGAGGCTTGAAGTTTTTTGTCCTTTCTCTCATTTTTACTCTTTTTATCTTTGACTGTTTAATCTGATATCCCAAACATCCTAAGATAATGATTTCTCAAATGTCTGGACACTTTTAGTGCCTTTTCTTTTTTTTTTTTTTCCTTTGTGGCACAGAATATCTTCTCACTCTGTCAGAGAGTGCTAATCCTACTGCGTGAACCTAGGAAGTAAAATACGAATTTACCATTGAGTTCTGTGATATGGGTCAAACTACCATGAAAAGTGGTTGGACCAAGAAAAATTTGCCTGGATTTGATGGTGTGACAGGGAGCGGTGGCTGCCTGGCAGTGACAGCCAGAGGGGCAGTTCTTGGGGGAGCCTGGGGGCAGCTGCTGCCCATAATCAAACCCTGGGCAGGGCTGGGGGTGTGGGCAATGCAGGCAGTCAGTGCCCCAGTCTGCCCAGGGCCCCCACTGTGCCGGGCTGCCTGGAAAAATCACCGAGGTGAACTCCCACCCTGTGAGGTGGGTCTGCATTCTTGCAGCTCCCTTTATAATGAAGTGAGCTAGGAGAAAGCTCTTTTTATTTATAAGAACGGAAATTGTGTGTAAAGTCCTTAAAATCAAGGAGGCCACAGCTGGGTACTTCATATGCTTTTAAAAGCTTTTCCAACTCGGAGTTGTTTCTCTGTGCTTCCCATGCTGTTTCCATAGCGAGTCACATCTACTGCTACTTTAGGCAATTGGCCTAATTCCTGAAATTTTTGGATTTTAATTACTCAGCTCAATAGCTCGAACCCTTTATCACCTGAATATTGAAGGATGATGTTGTGTGAATAAAATTTTCTTTTTTATCTTTTAGGTTATATTCTTCTCAAAAGAAAGTGAAATATTATGTTCAGAATGATAGTGTAGTTCATTTTTCACTTTTTCCTTTATTATGGAATATTATTTATAAAAACTTGGCTATAGTGTTATTTGATAAGTGAAACCATTTTTGTGATAGCTGTAAAAATCATGTTCTATAGATAATAACCATTGTTCTGTTTTTCACACTTAATATGTTTCTATAGTCAGTAATATATAACAATAATTAAAATTTTATCTTGAACTGTGATGGTAAAAAAGATTGCAAGACTATTAGGATAAGCAAACACTTAAGAAGTGTGGCTGTTCATGGAGGACAGAATTGATTTAATATCAATTTCTACTGTGTTTTGCTCTTGCGTATTTTGGTTTTTTTTCATAAATGTATATAAAGTTCCTTCTCATTGGTAGATACAGTTTGGAGACATGGAGAACTGAAACTAAATACTGTTGTTTGACTAAGTGCATTTTTTGCTGACAAAAAACACATAATGCATCTCTGTGTATTTGTGTAAGCAGAAACTATTTATCAGGGTTCCAAATCCTTAAGTTTTCAGTTTTTATTGTGTTAAAAATGATGAGTTATTGAATTCATTTTCATGAAAACATAGTCTGGAAGAAATCAGAGGAGAAGGATGTCATCTGTCAGGCAAAAGATATGACAAAGTTGAAAAGAACAGCATTAAAAAAAAATGGTTTTTAACATTGCTTTTCAAGGAACTGTGAGTCCTATAAATACTCCTACAATCATTTTCTTCTCCTCCTCTGTAATATTTCAATGCTAATTGTCCAAATTTGGCAACAGTTTATTGGTGTGGTTTAATTTCATAAGGAGTGACTGCTGGCTAGAAAAGAGAGGGAGGTCCCAACCAGTGAATTCTGGGTGTTTCTGGTCACCATGGGCCAGGCTTTCAAGGGTATTTAGGTGGCTGAAGGTGCAGCTGGGTCTTTACTGTAATTCATAAGGGTGCTTGCAGTATAAACAAACAGACAAACAAACAAGTGTAAATGGCTGCAGATACTTAAACTGATGTGGTGCCTTTAAATATCCCGCTGGATCTCACATTGACAGATTTGACAGTGCAGTGGTGGAGCCTTCTGGTTTTCTCAGTAATAGGACCATTCATGCTCTTTCATTTGGACTTAACAGAGGTTGAAAGAGATCCCATTCTCAGAGATGAGTCCAAATGAAGAAAATAGACTACTTGCACCTACTGGTGAAACTCATCCCAATTTCAAGTAGGTACCTCTACTGCATAAAGAGAAGCAGAAGTATTTGTAGATATAGATCTGTTGTAAAGACTGAAAATAAGATGCTTCTTGTGGGGGAAGTTGCGTCTTGACAGGGAAGTTTTCTTGTTGTAAAGAAGAGAGCAGCATCCTCAGCCTTCCTGATGGTGGTGTGAGGAAGGTCCCTGCTATGCACATTGAGTTGGTGGCTGATCCATTGTGAGATCTGCAAGTGGCACTCACAGGCAGACGCCAGAGACAGGGCTCTGTGCCGCACAAGGGCAGCTCCTCTGCTCCCAAGGGCAGGGTGAGTCCAGAGGCAGCTGGGTGGTTCTCACAGAGCGTGGGACCTCAGCTGACCCTGCCCCAGTGCTTGGGTCTCCCTCTCCAGGAGATGCCAAAACTTTGGCCTCTGCGTTTCCGGGTTGAACATTAGCTTTCCACAGCCAGGATGACTCCCTTGCAACAATACTTTGTGTAACCCATCCTATTTGGGTGGATTTTTCAGCTCTCTGGGATGCTGTGGCTTCCATTACTGAAAATATTGCTGGTACTGTTTCTTACTTGAATGCTTTTACCAGCTGGGGGGAAGCCTGGGTTTTAATGAAAATTGTTACGATTTTAGACTCAAATGTATCTGATTTATTTAAAAAATAAATAAAAATTTAAAAATTTATAAAACTAAGGCATTTCACCTTGAGGAAAATTACTTTCATTACTCTATGTAAACCTTAGAACTTCTACATGTGACCTGTATTAATTATAACTAGCAAACTTTTACCTGTTTGCACTGAATTATGCAAAAGCAGTACAGTTGCTTGTTGTTAGACCACAAACTTTTATAGACTGCATATATTTTACAAACTGCTTTAAAAGCACATGTAAAGTAATAAGTAATGCCCTACCTTTAATTTAAGTTTATAATAAGTGTAGAAAGGCTTCTTAAAGCACATATATAATTACTACTCGTTAGAAACATTGTTCAGAACCACACGGGTTGAAAGAAAACTTTGTTTGTAAAGCATCTTACACTTCTTTCCTGACCTAGGTAAGTATTCCAGTTGCATATTATGATTCATAGCTCAATATTTTTCTTATACGTATTTCATATTCTTTGTTAACCATGACATTTAGCCTAATTGTGTTAATCTGTTCATTCCCCCCACTTTTGTAGTGTGTTTGACACATAGAAAGCAGCAAACAGATTTCTTGCTCAAAGAAATGATGACAAAGGAATTGGCTGTTGCATTCTGGTTTTGTTCTTTGTTAATGATACATAAATGTAACCAGGGAAATTCTGACTTTTTGATGGTAAAGATCCTATGGAATGCTAAGAGCAAAGCTGTTTAATCCTTACTTGAGGCAAAGTTCACCTTTTAAAATGTAATTTTATTAATTTTTAAAAGCAGAATTTTTATGTTTTCACTTTAAGAATATTCTTTATTTCCTGTCCTAAACTGCTAGTGATTTTCTGCTGAGCAGTTTCAACCTACATTTCAGATAAAAAATAAAGTTGATCCCACTGGGTAGTTTAAACATAGTATTACTTTTGTAAGTAATTTAGAAAAGAAATTCTGGCAAGGAAGTAGCCAGTATAATTTTAACATTGTTCTACAGCTTGACTTCTGTGTGCATTTAGTATTCAATGAAAAATATGATCTTTTGCTATGTTTGGAGAGCTCTGCTTTTAGAATAACATTATTGCTTTAAATTTTTATATGTATATGTCTCCCACTTTAGCCTTTTGTGGAGCTTCCTGACTGAGGCACCCTGTTGGGTGTTTGTGCAAGGGAGGTTGAACTTAGAAATCTGCCCATTGAAGGCACCAGGGTTCATACCTGCTGCACATGCTCATCAGGTCCTAATTCCTGTTCAAAATTTAAACCATTCCTGACCATTGGATGTGGGAAGCAACACAAAGACTTCATCAAACACCAGGAGGATTGTTGTTCTCAACCAATATCGTGGCCCTTGTGTCCTTAACACCTTTTTCGTGTTAGATTTATTGGTATGTGGGAGAAATGGGGCACAAACTCTATTGTGAGTAGTTCCTTCAAGACATACTTGGGCTTACAGTGTTAGATTAGAAATCTAATAAATGTAATTAGGATTCAGAAAGTAGCACAGATGTATTTCCCAGACTGTTACTGATATAATTTGCCTGTGATCTATTTTTTGTATTCATAGTGCTTCATTTCTACCTTCTTTCTTGCTTCCTTTTGCTCATGAGTCTCCTTGGTTATTCCTGTCCAACACCCAGTGAGATTCCCATGTAGACAGATGAGACCTCATGTTTCCTTACCAGAAACTTAACTTCTCTGTGAAGTTAAAAATGTTAGGGAAATACCATAGTTTTAATCTTTAAAATAAAGTTAAAAGTGATTTCCTAGATAGCAAGAAAAATCTTGATATTTAATTTCTATTATTTACTTGTAAAGAATGAGATTACTTTGGAGCTAGACCTAGACTTGAGAGTGAGTATAAGTGCCATAGGTTTCAAAGATGCCTGTCCAGGACACAAAAGTGCTTGTTCTATTTTTATATAAAGGAAAGCTTACCAATAAAACTGAAAACTTTCAGCCCCTTCTCCCTCAGGTTTACTTCAGCCACAGGTCCCAACACTCTGTGCATTTCTACTCAATGGTAGTGGAAAAAAAGATCTGTTGAGATGAACGTGGATGTTTATTGGGGTGCAGAAGTAGTGACCCACCTCCTGTGCTGTTGTACAGTGTGCCACCAACACGCTGCATGCCCACAGAGAGGTCTGGGGGGTTTGCACACCCCCGGAGTCTGTGTCTGGTCAGTGTCAGCACTGCAGTTGGTGTGAGGTGCCTTCCAGCAGACGTGCATGGTAGGTCCCACACATCTGGGCACCTATCTGTTTTGCTGGAGTCCCTGAGGCTCAGTGGAAGGCAGGATGCTGTATTGCATCTGCAGGCATTCCAGGCTGAATCAGAGGTGGTCTTCAGTCACAGCCCTGGAGTTAATTGTTTATAAAGCTGCTGAAAGGTCCCTACTAAATTTCATTTTTTAAAAATACCTTTCCCTCTTCCGTTTTATTTCCTTCCTCTTTTTTTTCTCTTTCTTTTTGGTTTTCAGCTGTTACACTTGGCAAGTTTCTTTCCCAGCATTTGGAAATAATTGTTTTCTAAATGCTACCCAGGTTATCTGCCAAATTTAACACCTTAAAGGAAGCGGGGGTGGGGGACAAGGGACCTACCTGGGAATGGAGTGAATGTAGTGAGTCTAGAAAGTGCTAAAAAGGAAATTTACCAAATATAGCACTTAAAATCAAAACCATGAAGTTCCCTCGCATTAACTGTAAAATACCACATGCTATTATCTACAGGGTATAAAAAGGCTATTTCACTCAGCCTCTTTTTATTTTCTCTACCAAAGGATAAAGCATGTGTGGCTTTTTGGTTTTTTTTTCTTCTTACAAATGTGTATAGTTTGGGGAGATACAATTTTTTTTCAAGACGTTACTGGAGAAATCCCATCAGTTCCTGAGAAAGCATTAGAAAATAAGAGTAAAGCAGAAACCATCAATGGCGCTAAAAATTACCTTATCTTGCAGACTTTGCAATGGGATAATCAGCTGGGAGGTTGTAAGACAGGGTTGGTTTTGCTGGTAGCACAGGAGCAGGATACAAAGTTTAATTCCTTCTCCTTGGTGACGGAAGGGCTAAGGCAGCCCAAGGTATTGTTGTGTTAGTGCTGTTTCTGATCACCGTGAGTCTCGTCAGGGGCTCAGTGCAGCTGAAGGTGTGTTACAGCCGCCCTGGGACAGCTCCAAAATGTGGATTAGTGGCAGTATAGGGCTTGCATGAAAAATGCACAGCTTTTAAGGAGAACAGCTCGGCACGCATAAGGAATCAGGTTCCTTGTCCTTAAATGTAGGTGTCTAGGTGCCAGGGGTCAGCCATGGCCAGTTACTTTTTGGCCACCCTTGCGTTTGGTACTCTCTCTGCAAGTGGTCAGCCACCACTGGTACCTTCCAGCCCTAAGAGATTATTTCTCAGTGACTGTGTTTAACATCAGCTTCCCAGGTGATGGGCCACTGGCTTTTGCCGGGTTTTCAGATGGGTGCTCGGATGGGGACAGCACTTCCACGACAAGGAGCTTGTTAAAGCTCCTGCTGCCTCTGCGGCGTGGCTGGGAGGGGTGGCAAAGGCACATGTTCAGATCCATGTGTGTGGGGAAAATTGCACAGCACTGGCTAATGCTTCAGAAAGGAGTAAAACCCCGTAAACCGCTTTCTGTGCTTCTCTGTGGGTTTTTTAAATTCCCTTTTAAATGGTAATAGCTGTTTGGAAAAAGGACTGCCTGTTATCTTGCCTGGTACAATAGTACTTCTTTAGCTGGTAGGACTCTTGAAACTGTCGTGTATTTAATAGTAATAATATTTAAGCAAGCAAATGACTTCCAGAGCAGTAGGGAAAAATAAAAGGGGATATGTACTTTCATGACTTTCCTTCAATTTAGATCTTGTCTTTTTCAATAATTTGAGTTCTTGTCCTACTCATATTCGATGGCACATTTTGCATATAACAGCTTCTCTGTAATAGATACTCTGTGTAATTTGGACCTATTTTTGATACACTAACAACTCAAGGGCATTTAATTAATTTTTTTAAATCTTTACTAAACGTTAAAAATAACCTAAGATGACAATTAGAATCAGGATAACTAAGTTGCTCTTGTTTAAAACTTGAATTTTTCAAAATTAAAATAACTTAATTATATTGTGGATCAGCTGTTCTGTATTAACATCTAAGCCCTCATGTTACTGTGGCTTAATTCTGCTGCCAGAGGTCTCTGGTGTCTTCTGAGAAAGGCAAGTCTTTGCCCCTAGCTGTGTGGGTGGGTATATATAGGAGCTTTTTCTAAAACCCTTTTGCAGTGACATGAAGTGCAGCATATGTCAGAGCAGAAATTACAGGAGTAGGCTCTTTTAACGCTGCTATGTTATAGGAATCTTTCCCAGAGAGAGAAAATATTTGCCCCAGCAGCTCCTGCAAGTTATGTCGGCTAATTACGGCTGAACTATAATATACACTAAAACATACATGCTTTTTCCTTCTGGGCTTCAGTAGAAAATTACCAGTCTTGGTGAAGTTTTCTTTCCATTAGTAAAGAGAGTGCTGCTGATCTGAAAATCCATCAGGTCATCCATACCAGCATTACATCAATTGACTTTTGAATATTTTTCCATTAGAAAAGGCTCCATTTTATTCTCTCGCTGAAGTGGCAGACTTTCAGTTTGTGTGGTTTTCCCATTTATTGAATTTTGCAATAAAAGAGTTTTTGAAACAGATGTCAGTCATTGCTTAGGAGTGGGGCATTGTTAGAGAGCTGTTTTCTTCTCTTTTTTTTTTTAAGTTAGAAGAAATTCTTCTCCTTCCACTCCCTAACTTTAATCGTCACTTTTAAAAGCCATGAATAATTTTCTAACTTATCATCTGGTGTCAGAATAAATATAAGCACCAAACCCTGATTTCACAGAAATATTGCAGATTGGCCATTGTTCTCAGCAGGAGCAGGACTGGATTTGATCTCTCAATTGTAAACCAGAAAGAAGGGAGTGGATGCATTGCAGAAGCATGGTTCATATTAGCATCTTCCTTAGGGTGTGGAGTGGACCTGTTAACACTTTCTTAATGCTTATATTTTATAGAAGTAGCCAAATATGTGCAATGAGTAGTGTCCAAAAAACTGGGTTTGAAGGGATTTTTTTATTTTCTTGCTAGACTTTTATCCAGGTAGAAAAATAAAGAATAAGATTTTGGGTCCTGATCCTAAATTATATGTGTTCTATATGCAGAGTGGTTTTAGGACAAACTGAAAATCTCCAGACCATATCTTTAACTGTCACAGAAGAGCAAAGTGCTACTGACATTTCTGTGTATGTGATGTGTCTGTGTATATATATACACACTTTAAAAAAAACAGGTTTTAATTTTTATTCTTTATAGACAGCATTTTCCACAGTATTTTAAAAAAAGCGCCAATTTTTCTAATGAGGATTTTAGCTGGGTTTATTTAAATTATGCCAATGAATAATTCTGAATTTTAAGAAATTTACAGCATTTTATTCTAAAGGAAATTGTCCATGGAAGGAAGCCACATTTTGGGTTGATATCTGTTCGGAAGGGTAAGCCTTTGTTGTTTCATCTCAGTACTTCATTGTTACTTTAAACATCAAAGAACACCCTTTCCGAAGGTGAGAGAACACAAAGCATCCCATATTTATAATTTATGGGGCCTAGGACTGTGACCTAATGTAAACTTGAAGAGATTGAGTATAAAAATATCCTTAGCTTGAGGGCAACGTTTGAAAACTTTGCGGATTTTCTTTTTTATCCTGGCTCAGTCTACAATCATATTGCTTTGTTATTATTTCCTCTTAGCATTAAAGTACGATTGACATTGATAGATATCAGGGGAAGGCTGAGTTTCCTAAAGGAAAAAAAAAAAAAAAAGAGAAAAAAAGAAGAAGAGATGTGTTACTGGCACAGAAATAGTGGTGGGAGAAGAGTTCCTGGCTGCCTTTTATTCTTCTGCAGACAGTGAGCACAACGGGGCTCTCGCTGCCTGCTTTTGGCTTGCATGGATTTGCAATAAACAGCTCAGCTATGTATTTATTTTCAAGACTGATTCAATTCTTCAAAGACAACTGCTCCTAACTTGTGAATACTTGTTAGTTACTGAAAAGTTGCAGAAGTGAAGACCAGCTCCTAGTTTTCATGCCAACAAATTAATCCGACGATGTGGTACTGTCTTTTCCACAGGTGTGTGTGTGCTAGGACTGTCTGAACCTCCCTGTAACTAATAGCCCGTATATAATTTGGAAGGAGAAATCTTCAATGGAAGACCCCGAGGGAATAAATGGGAAGTCTGTAAGTAAACAACTTGTCAGTCCTGAGAAAAAAAGTTGCGGCTTTTAAAGTGGCAGTTATTTTTGTGGCAACCAAGTGGATGGAAGACTTAGAGAGCTACACGCACTTTTAGTGATTGGAAGAAGCAATGAATGATGGAATTAATTGAGAGATGGAAGCTTATGCTAAAGCTACAGAAAATTAAGTATAGCTTTAAAAATATTTGTCTTCAGTGATTTGTATTACAAAATGACGGTTGTTGCTTTCTCTAAGAAATATTTGGCCTGCTGCATTTATGTTGTTAACATTTTTATCTGTTAGAGAGTTTTCATCCCATTATTTAAGGTTATTTCTCTTTGCCTGTCTGAATATATGCAAATCCTGCTTCTGGAAGAAGCGAGTGCAACTCCTAGCTGCAAAGTCTTAAGAACAGTGGCAAAAAAAATGTATGAGCATTGTTGTTTGTTGTAAATGCCTCTTTATAGACTCACAATAATAAGAAATTTTGAAAATTATCAGGCACAATTAAGAATGTTTCATGCATGGTCGAATGATTAGTTTTGTGTTTTGGATTTGTTAGTTTAATTTGTGACATCATTTTTGGCACTCAGTGAAATTCAAAATGCTACATATATGTTTTTATTCTGAATTGTTTAACAGAAACTGTGCATATTGAAATTACCTTATTTTTACCAGTTGTAAAATAAGTTTAAAAACTACTATTTAGTAAATTTAATTAGATTTATTTCCTGCATTTTTTCTGATGTGTTTGTTTTCTACTTACGACTGTACTCTATTATCTCTCATTCTTCCCTTTGTATTCTGTGTTTCTATATCCAGTTTCCTTGAGGTTTCCATTAGGTTTTCATGTAGCAACCGAGTAGAAAAAACCAAGCCCCTTAATAATAAGCCTGTTGTGTTGCGTGTTTTTGTTACACTTCATGTGTAGTGTAATTTTTGCTGTCTGAAGCAATATGGCTTTGATTATTTTCCAGTGTTCATTTGTTCCACAGTCTTGTCTCTGTGTGTACGTTTGGGTATTTATCCATTGCTGCTACCACCATGTGTGGACAGGACCAGTTAACTCCTAGGGAAAGGGTGGCCATGGTTACCAACAGGCACTAAACAGAGATGGTCCTGTTTGCAGTTGCAGTGCCAGAGCTTTCAGCACCACCCAAGCTCCTCATCCTATTTGGAGTCAGGCTTTCCTCCATGCATGAAAAGCCTTTCCTTGATGCTGTCAGGATTTTCTGTGGCTTGCACTGCAATACATTCCCTCTGTGTGCCCAGCATAGCCTGGGCTTCGTGTGCTGTGGAGGGTTTGGGCTGGGTAATTGTATGCTGGGGCTGTGTGTAATGACAAATGTAACTGTCGCTTAACATAACGGGAGTATTAAGGGAAATATTTGTTCATGGTTTGGCACCACCAGCACTCCTGTTGGGGTTATTCATTCCATTCCTTCTTTTCACCACTTAGTCCAGAGAGCCTTTAAACACTTCAATCTGCTCAGAGTTTCCCTTCACATGACTTGATTGGGTGGTAGTCGTTGATGCTATCAGGAGTACCAAAATCTAAACCAGTAACAGACCTGCTGAATAGACCCACTGCACTGACCAGCACTCAGGCTTCTGTAAACGAGGACTGAAGCACCGAAAGGTACATGACACAAGGCAGGGTGTGACTCTTCTGATTGGGGTATTAAGCCCTGGAATCAGATCCTTCAATTAGGTCTTACTTGAAGTCATTCATAACTGGACAGGCTGCTGCATTTGCAACAGCCAGTTGACCAACAGGGAGATTTCCTAAAAGCAGTAGTCAGAAGGCAAAATAGTCTCAGTGAAAATAGAGATGATGGAGTGAACACTATTTTTGTTTATTTTCCTCTGTGTGTGTCCATAGAAAGAGGGGTGAGTGATACATTAGCACTCTGTAATTAGACACCAGAAACCAAAACCTGTTTGGGATTTAAGATCCCAAATACATGTAGTGACTTTGAAAAATAGGAAAAGAAGAAAACTACCCTACACATACCAGTCGAAACGTAATTTCATTTTGCAACTGGCCAATACAAACTATGTGATGGAAGCAATTTCAGGTAGATGTGGGTAAGGGAGGAGCTTTATTCAAACTGAGAAATGAAGCTGGATAATGTTTTAGGAAGACAGAGCTAGATGGACAACAGAGAAGGTACCAGGAGAAGGAGAAAGCAAAGGAAAATGAAAAAGAAATTGTCAGACAACAGTATGAGAGAGTAGATGAGTAAGTACTTTGCCACTGTCTTTGGCCAAGATTTCTCTTTTGAAGAAAAGGATGATATTGCACGTGGGAATACAGCTTGTCAGTGTTGATGTGTACAGAGGATACCGTAATAAGTCCGATAAACTCACTTCTGCACTTCTGTTACACAGCTGAGAAAGTATTTTAGCCATTTCCTAATCAAGAAATTGTTCTAATGGTACTGTCACATGCTTGGTTCACATTCTGTAGGAAATGAATTTCAAACTTGGGCTTGCAAACTTGAACATTACGTCTGCCCCTGCCTTTCCTTTACAAGGTGCTTGAGAAAGAAGCACAACTCAAATCTGCGGCCGGCTGGACAGAGAATATCAGTGTATTATCCTGTCTGAAAATTCCCTGAATTGAAATTCTGTTTCTTTCTTTCCAAGTCCAAAAAAGTTTGAAGCTTGACTGCTCATGATATATGCACCTATCAAAGACAGTTCAGTCGTGTTTCATCAAGCTACAATAAATTGTTGGGTTTTTTTAATTTGTATTTTCTTCACCATCCTGAGGGGACTTTTCTGCCTGCCAGTCATTTGCAACAAGTCCCACTTCTCAAATATACTTGAGAAAACAACCTCTTGTTTTAATTATTTTTGAGATGAAAATGTCATTTTGGGTGTTAGAGAATTCTGGTTGTAAGGAGACTGAGTAACAGTACATCTTATACCAAATTGATTTCAAAAAATTTATGCAAAATTATCATGGCTTATATTTGTGGTAGGCTAAATCTACCAGTTCCAAACTTGGCACGGGTATGAATCTATTGCCCTAGAAACCCTCTAGAAGCCCCAGAAACATGACAAACACTGATAAGATTCAGCATGATAACCCAGGTGATTAGAGGCACCCTGATGATGACTTCTAAAAAAAACCTCGAAAAGGGCAGTGTAGAGGTCAGCAGGTATTTTATTTCATTCGATTTGCTTGTGATTTAAAAAAAAATGCGTGGGGTTTATTTATTTGCAAAACTCAACACAAGAAAATTTTTACAAGTAAATATTGGCATGTTTTCAGCACTTACTACACCCTCTGGGGATATTTTGGAGGGCTTTTCTTCCATAACTCTCTCTCTGGTAGTGATATTAAGTTATTATATAGCACAAAATAATTTTCATTCCTACCCTGTCCAGGCTTAAAATTGAAAATTCTTGTTGCAAAATTGCACACCAAGAAGTATTTTCTGCATCGAGTATTTTTGGTGATGGAGTTTGCCCATCTGGAAAAGAGAGCGAAGACTCTGAGGCCCTCAGCAGTCAAGTTAGATCCAAATAGTGTGTACCCAATGAGCCAAAAAAGGAGGTGCTCTTGGGCCACTCCAGCAGTTAATCTTCTCTGGTTCCCCCCACAGCCCCCAAACCTCAGGTTTCAGTCAGCGCTCTGGGCAGCCTGGCTGCAAATTTCCAACTTCTTTCTCCTCCCTGCTGCTCACTGGACACTTCTCTCCTGCAAACCCCATGGCATGTACCAGAGAGCTGCACTTTGCACCCAAAATTCACCTCCTACCTCTGCTACTGGAAAGACACAGAGCAAGCAGTTGGTTTCAGCAAGAAAGGGGGAGGGGGAAAATAAAAACCCAAACCAAAAAACATCCAGCACCTGGCTGCAGCAAAATAATGAATTTTGCAGCAAACATACGAGATTCTGTGGAATCTTGGAAAAATGCCAGACTCCACGACCACAGAAATGCTGAGTCCATGGGGCCCAGAGAGAGATGGCTGGGGCAGTTCACATCTCTCTGTCTTTGTTTCAAGCTCCTTGCAGTCTTACTGAGGCATCAGATTACACTCTCTTCACATTTTCAAGGTTATCTTCACTACCAGAAGGGCTAGAAAGTTCATTTTGTTTCAAGGCGAGCCAGAATCCAGCAGCACAACTCTGGAGCAGTTTCAGAGGCCACTGCCACGGTGGTGACATGGCTGTGCCTAAGGGCATGGCTGGTGACAGCCAGGCGTGACCTCCAGATTTGAACAGCAGCCTCGATGCCGTGTTGGACGTGCTCACGCACATTACCTGTTTGTCACATTAGGGAGCACGGTCTATGAGGAAGAAGGGTGAAAATATAAGTATTTTACCTTTGGTTGAAAACTTACAGCATTGTCACTGTGAAAGTCATGCATGTGCTGCCTAGTTTTTCTCAAAGACTGGCACGGCACTGTTCTCCCTTCTGCGTTCCCCTCCTGTTCTGAAGAAATGCGTGACACGCTTCCCTTTTGGAAAGCTCTGCAAGGCAATAACCAACAAGCACCACGCAATTGCAATCTGTAACTGAGCCTATAAAATGTAATCGCCTGCACCCTTCCCACTCCCCTTCCCCTCTCTATCTGCAATTGGTGGAATATTGGAAACATAAGCCACAAAACCCACTTATTACACTCAGTCAGTGTCAAAACGAATGAACAGCCGGAACTAGCTGATGTATTTAAGTTCCCCAAATTGAAATGAACTGCTGCTAGGCTGTCTATAGCAACTGCTCAATCAGTAACTATTGATAGAATTTTTTTCTTTCAAAACATTTTAGTGAAAATGCTCCTGAAAATTGTAAGCTGTTTGTGGACCATTTGAAAACATTATTGACTACAAGCTCTTCATTCATCTGGGTTTGCAGTAACACCATGGAGTAATTCTTGTCACTTAAAATGTACTTTTCCTAATTGGTGGCAGGAATCCTACAGTGCCGTAGGCTATGGTGCTTGTAGCACAGACAGAAGTACTGCTACCCACAGCTTGTAGTGTTGGGCACATTCCTCAAGGGGACAGAGACCTTGCAGGGGTTTCATTGGGGTCCATCAACAGCTACCACCACTTATCTTGCTTACAAATCCTTGTTTCCTCAGAGAGGTGGAACTTTTTCTTTGTTATGGCATGAGGCATTTTCAGATGATTTGTAAAAGTGGGTATATGAGAGATACACAATCCATCTGACTTTTTCCAGCCACTGTGTGCAACTGTTTAGCGTGGAGTCTCTTCTTGAAAGTCTTGATGAAGTTGTAGCTTAGCCCTTAACAGTGAAAAGCAAACTGCCAGTGAAGTTTATTTTCTTTTTTACTAGGTTTTCTGGACCATTGTTCTGCTTGAGGAGCCATGTTTGTTAGTTTTGGCTCTCTGACTTCTCTTCCTTAAGGATAAACTCTCCTTAGGCAGTTGTACAGCTATGCACTGAAAGACTGCATAGCAGTTTATTCACAGCCGAAGCTCCAGCCGAACTCAACTGTGTGACTTCCTGGCTTAAGCAGGGTGCATCCGTAATGTAAATACCTACTTCATTCTGTGGAAAACCAGGAGGTTTTTTGTTTGTTCTTGTAAAAGATTCCTGCAGGAAGCTTAACTTTAAAGTTGGCATCCAGCCTTCTCTGCTGTGACTGGGATACTGATCTGACTTTGTGCTTTCATGGACATTTTTATATTTGAAAATTTTTAATTCAACATTAGCTTTGCTTACAAGCTACAGAGCAGAATAAAATCACATTACAAACATTGTAGTATTAGATTTTATCACCATTTATTTCTTCTCGTCTGCCCAGGGATTTCTACATGTTCGGTAGAACTAATTTGCAGTCAGACACTGAGGTCTTCTAGAAGGCCAGCAGGCTCCACAAACTAATTTATCCAAATAACCAATCCCTCATAGGCCAACCATAGAAGGACACCAAAATGGCCTAAGCAGGCAAAGCCCCCTTTTGAAGTCTGGAATGTTTTGACTGACTTGAAACAGGCGGCAGGAATGAAGGGATAATTTTCAGTGACCCATGGGACTTTTTTGCCATTTTCAAATATTAGGTAAAACAAAGAGAAATTGCTTGTTCTAATTTAGAAAGACTTAGCAATCCGGAAGGTAACCAGACTCAGAATTGAGTACGAAGGTATAGAGCTGAAGTTTACTTAATGCATTGAAGGCTTGCATCTGGGTATATGGTATTTACACACCCACACATACACAGGCTGCTTTACTAACACATGCACATACCTTTTTGAATTTCACTTCTATAAAAAACTTCAGTACTGAGTATATTTATACAGTATTAAATGGACTACCCGAAATGCTGTTTTTAAGTACATACTGTTTTTCTCGAAACAGTAATTTCTAACTAGAAGATGTGTTTCTGTTGTTGCTTCAAAAGCTGGGATGGCCACTCAGATGCCATGACTTCCATGCCATACCTGTTTTCTTCCACCCCCTGTCCTGGTGCCATTTGCATAAATATGGAAATTACTAAAATTTTAAGTGGGTTTTCTAATCTAAAGTACTCTTGCAGGGGAAGTAGTTTGATGCATACGTAAAGCCACAGTTTTCTATGAATACTTTTAGGGAGAAAGAGAGAATGTGAATATTTAGAAATAAAACTTTACAGATCAGGTATTTCATGTTCAGCTGCTTGAATGTGTGTCTTAAAGACAGTGTGGAGCAATCACATGGATTTCAGCAGCTTTTTTAGAGACAAGCTCTTGTAAATTTTGTCACAAGTTTACTATACCTATTTATGTGATAGGTCAAACCCTGTGTTTAGCAACACTAATGACACAGCTCAACTCCATCACTCAGCATCATCCCTGTGACATTGACTCAGGTAAGCTGGAGCTTCCCAGCAGAAAAAATGTTGTCTGTAAGAAGGATCACTAATCCAGTAGTGAAGCTGCTCTACGTGTGCTTAAGAGAACTATGTTTCCTTAAAACAGTGTTTTGATGAGGATTTTGTTCACCAACTCACCCTTTTCCTTCTGACATCTTTGGTGGTTCTTGGCATGGAGCATTGCTGTGCAGCTCAGATGTGTGCCCTGATAACTGTATGGATAGCAATGTCAGGAGATGGGAGGTTCAGGTTGGCACTTAAATATTTATGGTACTGGGTTGGGCTATGGCTGTCACTGGTATCGCTCCTACATGCACAACAAACTCTTAGTTTTAGTTTGTTATTTTACATGGGATATTGAAATATGAGTTCCTCCCAATTTCAGACTTCTCTGAAATATTCATGCTTACAGTTTTCCTATGGTAATAGACAAATACAATAGAATGATAAAAAAATCCTCTTTAAGTGCAGTTTTCAGTCCTGTGTATACTGACCTCAGATTAGTGGATTTCAGAAACATGATGTTTAAATTAATGTTATTTTGGTGTGAGTGTATATATGTGTGTCTGTGTGTGTCTGTGTGCATGGAATGTATTAGATTAAATTAAGTTATGTTCCAGCTTTTACTTCAGGAATATAATTTTGTTAGTAGTTAATAATGTTAATGCCACGATTTTCTCATATTATGTTTACATATATGGCTACAGTAAAATCAAATTATATTTGCTGGGGGTAAGATTAGTCAGTCAAGGAGCTGTTTACAACAGGAGAAATTAAAATTCAGACTTGGTAGGAAAGAGATTCTTCTCTATTTCTGTCTGCTTTGCTGTAGCTGTACTGTCTAGACTGTCCTGGAAGTTGTAGACTCAGTGGTCTCGTGGTCAGTGCACAGCACAGCAGCAGAGTCTGGCAATGAGTAGAAAGCTTCATAGGGATTTCTCATCAATCACATAGAATTTGTCATTTTGGCATTTTTGGCATTCAAAACCTTATATCCTGCCACCACCATTCACATAGGGTGGACTTTCCATTGTACTGACA
Organism: Picathartes gymnocephalus; assembly: GCA_013390045.1. Lineage (NCBI taxonomy): Eukaryota > Metazoa > Chordata > Aves > Passeriformes > Picathartidae > Picathartes > Picathartes gymnocephalus. The sequence continues at coordinate 49,709 of WEKY01038846.1, forward strand.
ATGCACCTCTACAACTGTGCAGTGCAGCAGATGGGAGGAAATTTCTTCCCAGCTCCTACAGAGATCAGCTCCTACCCCAAAGCACAGGATTTGATTATCCTGATTATAATTTACAAATCTGTAAATGCTGTTAATGGTCACGAGTCAAGGAATGAAATTGCTTGCAGGAAAAAAAAGTTTTTATCTTTTTTCTCATTAAAAGAAGCAAGTAGGGCAGTAAGTAATTTCAGACAGACTTTCATACTTTCCTTATGCTGTGGAGTAATTTAAAAATGTAATCTGAGTGTTGCATTTAGGCAAAATGAATGGGAATTCAAACAGTGAGTGAGAGCTTTCAGAGTAAGCACTGCTTGGGTGCTTGTAGATTCAGGCATTTGCTCTTGCTGAATGTGTGTTTAGTACTGTAGATATTTTTAGAAAGTAAGCATGATCTGGTTTTTATTTTATTTTTATTCTTAATAATTGGACATATTTTTAATGTTTGACCACCCTTTTAGGCCTGTAAATAATTTAAAAGATCTAAAAGTATCTCAGTATTCAGAATCAACTAGTTGATAGGCCTATATGCCTGGCTTTCACCTTCAGTTATATGTACATGAAGAAAGAATCTAAATTTAGGATTGCCCTGTTCCACTTCTATTTTTCTACTCTAGTTTAAAGCATTAGTTTTTTGGGGGAAAAGCAAGGTGTGTTTAGTGGTAGGCTGATGGGTACCTCAGATCTTTGTCCTTTACAACAATACTTTGAAGAGGGAGAAGGTGCAAGATCTCTGTTACGTTTTTCTCTGTTTTTTGCAAGGCTTTGTAAAAGCTAAGTGGCACATCAAGCAGGTTTCTATAGTGCAGACACTGCATAAATCCTCTGCTCAGTCCCTCTAAGGGCTGTATGCTGCCATTATGCTTTCTATAAACAGAAGACAAGCACACTGCCAAATCCTTGCAGCTTTTATTGATGCTCAAAGACTCTCTTATTTGCCAGTATTGCATCCGCTTTTTATCATCAGGAGCAAAGAGTATCTTGCACTTCTTGGTAGCTTGGAATCTCCATCTTTGCAATTTCTTCTCCATCTGCAATTTTTTAATAAAATAATTATTTCTGATGCGTGCAATTAATTTGACAGTATTTTTATCTGACTAGTGAGACTTACTTAAAAACTACTCAGAAGCAAACACCTTCAGGGCTAGACAGAAAAGCAAGAGCCTCGTATGACAGCTTGAAGCAACCTCAGGTTGGGACTGGCAGAGAAGAACAAGAGGTAAGTAAGTGCCACCAGACTGGGACAGACAACATAACTTAGCCTGGTGTTCTAACAGGGACTGGTGGCAGACATTTAATGAGAGTAGGAGAAAGAGAGCAAATCCTGCTTTTGAGAGGATGGAAGATCCAAAACATTGTGTTTAATGCTGTCCTTCATGAACTTGCTTTTGGACATGTGTGTGCTTTGATTCTCTATAGTGATGAGTTCCACAAGTTAATGATGCCTTTTCAAAGAATGTGGTTTTGTTGTTTTATGCTTGCTGCATAATAACTGCAGCAAAAACATGAGATTGTTAAGTTTTTCCTGACATGAGAAATAATGACTTGTCAATCTCTGTTCACTTCCTGCAGTCTCTTTCCTGATTTGGTAGAATTCTGTTGTTTTCATAACACAAAGGTGTCTCTTCCAAGCTGAAGAGCCTTGTTTTTTCCTGAGGCTGCTGCTGAGCTTTGTGTGAGATTAAGGATGTGAGCACTCTGGCTTTATGATGTTTTCTGTTTTACTCTGTGTTTCCTTCCTAATAATTTTAAACACAACATCCACCCTTTTGACTGCCATTGGCCACCAAGGCATTGTTTTCAGAAAATTATTGGCAACAACTGCAAGATCTCTTCCTTGGAAACAGGAGATAGTTTAGCACTTATCCTTGTCCATTCTCAGTTTCAGTTGTCTTTTACTTTGCATTTATCAACACAGAATTTCACCAGCTCTTGTCATGTGTAGCCACAATGCAGGCAGTTTTCTGTAGGCAGTTTTACTGTGAGCTGACCTGAGTCATTTAGCAAATTTATAACCTTGCTGTTTGTCATCTTTTCCAGGGCATTTATGTTTAATAGAGCAGGTCATTTTGGAATTCCACTAGTAACATTGTGAAAACTGCCCACTTACTCTGTTCCATCCTTTAAATAGTAATTCATGACAGACCTTTCATTTTACCTCATGACAAATTGTTTAAGAGCTTTTGGCTTCTGAGAGCTTTTCAGAAATCTAAATATACTGCATTAACCAAATCATCCTTATCCAAATAATCATTAACTCCTTACAGAAACGCAAGTAATCTTGAAGTTATGACTTCTCTTTACAAAGCCATGCTTTCTCTTCCCCATTACATCATATTCCCATGTGCCTACCAATTCTCTTGTATATTATAGCAGCTGATTTGATCATGCTTCCATTGTTTTAGAGCTCTCGGGTGAACTCTTGAATCTGGCTGATTTGTGTCTCTTCATTTTGTTAATCTTTCCCAAAGCTTCTGCTGATACTTTGTTTTAGAGCTGTCAAGGTCTTCTCTTCTTGTATAGTGAGCATCATGCTAATAATTAATGTAGCTATTTCTGCAGTGGTCTTGTCTTGACCGAATTTTCCTTTGTTACCACAGTTAAATGTTGGGTTTTTGCATGTTTTTCATGAAGTGTTTATATTAATCTGAGATAAAAACAAATAATTCTTCAGGGTTGGGGTGTTTTTTGGCCCATGTTTTCCTCGGCTTGCATTTGAATCTACAGAACATGAGCCCTTTTCCAGTTTCAGGTATTTAACCTGAAACTCACTCAGCTTGTGTAACGTCTCTGATGGACATTCGGAACCTTTCTCATTGAAGCTGTTCAGTTTTTTAAAATGGCTTTGAAGCTGAAACTCTTTATGAATTTGTGTTGAATTAAGTTAAATAGTTTTCACCAAAATATCCCAGAAACTGGGAGCACTGGCTTCAGTTGCAAATCAGGAAGATGTGATTCCACCCCCTCTTCACTCTGTTCTCTGGTACTTTGGGGTGTCTGCCCATGACAGACAGCTTGGGTCGGAGCAGAGAAGTGAGTGGACACCTCACACTTATGATCAAGTGTTCTACCCACTTGGCTACAGCTGAGCAGCTTTTCCAAACAAACAAGAGGGATGGTGCTTTCCTGGAGGAACAGTTTGAATTCTAGCTCTAATCAGGCAGAAGCATGGTTTAAGTTCTCTTTTGCATCCTTTGGTGTGTAGGATAAGTCAGGGTTGTAGGAAACACCTGCCCCAGCCACGTGTCTCCTGTTTCTCTTGTCATCCAATCATTTTGTTAAAAGCTGTCTCCAAAATTTTCTCCTTCCCTTGCTAGTAAAATTTCTGGATAGTTCTGATTTAAGATCTGACTCAAAAGGGTTAGATGTATAGGTTCTGGGAGAATGAGGACATAACCTTCCTGCAAAACTCGCATCATGGCAGTGCATTTTGCTTTCTTTTTGCAACCTGCATCTCACTGACCAAGAAAAGATAACACTGGGAAACATTCAATTATTTATGCAATATGATTTTGAGGTCAATTAGTAGTTTGGTGAGTTTCGAAAAATACATAATATATCCTGTATATCTAGGGGAAGATCAAAGACCCATTCTGGCAGGTGGTACAGAGAGAGGAAAGAGAAAAGCAAGCTCTCACTTAAAGAAATTGTATGTTTAATTTAGAGCAACATACGATGGAAGAGTCAGTTTTAGAGTTGCAAGCCCATCTGTTTTAAAAGCAAATTCGGAGAGTTGAATTACTTAATTTATTTTTTAAAATATTCTATTTTTTAAATGAAAAATTAATTTATTCAATATCCTTAATAAGTAAGTCAATGACTGTTTTTTCTTTTCTTTTAGTTGAACAGATGTACTATTTGAAGCTCTTATACAGAGCTTTGTTCCTGTTGTTAAAAGATCAGTAACCAGTCAGATCTATTGACTCTCAGGCCTCAGGTAGTTTAGCACCCCTGGCTTCAGTGGGCACTTGCAACCAGTGCCTGATGCAATGTTGCTGGATAAATCTTAGAGCTTGGGACTGAAAAGACAGTGTGTATCATCTCTCCTATTCACTCTGGCTAAATCCTGAGCAAGTCAGCTGGAGTGCGAAATGTGTGGTTCTGCTCTTACCTTGTGCTCCTGTCTTTCTCCAGTTTATTCCTCCTCTTTCCCATCTCTGTTGCCTTCTGTCCAAGAAAAGTGTGTCCTAATTAACATGCATGATTCCTCTAGCACATGAGTTGTGAATCCTCAACTGGCAAAGGTGCTAAAATCTAAGCCTTACGCTGTCTGGTGTTGGCATAGTTTGGTAGATCTGAGAAGAGCTGATAAGATCATGAGCCCAACTTGGTCAACATATTACAATTAAAGGTGTGCAGGAGACAGAAGTTGTTTTTATTTTAATTATACCTCCTTCTGCTTTTGTTTTTTTTTTGGGTTTTTTTTCTTCAGTTATGAAAGATTGAGCACCAGCAGTACAGCAACTCCAAATCCCGTTTCTGTCTCTTCCTAGGCTTCTTCCAGGGAAGAGTTAATCCAATGACCATTGGATTATAACTACATGGCAAAGATTTATCTCCTTGTTGACCTCCCCTTGAAATGTTTTGGCATATAAGTGGGAAGAGAGCAAGAAGTGTTAGCAAAAAGAAAGCAGTTGAAATACCATAACATTTTGAAAGCATGAAAGCTTTTCTTTATTAAAGATTTAGACACTCTGTGTGTGTGGATCATTATGATGGTGGGGTGTGATGGTGCCTCTGTACTTGAAATGCCAAATGTATTGACTGCTTGTCATTGTGTAATGAGAAGAGTCATGCCAGCACCTTTAACTGCCTGGACCTTTTTAGAGCATGTTCATTATCCTGTGTGTTACAGCTGTCACCTGAATGTTATGGCATTCAGTGTGTTGTGCAGGACGTTGTAGTGAGCAAAGGTGAGGAGGAAGGAGGGAACTGCACTGTATGGTGTAATCCATGAGTGGGTAATAAAATGCTGTGGAAGATAACTCTGAAAGGGAAGCGCGGCAAGTAAGTTCGGGAAAAAAAGAAGGTAAAGTCATTTGCTCCTTCCTTTTACCTCCAGCTGAAAGTACTCCTCCACTTACCTGCCTTTCCCAGCCTTTGACTTCTCGTCTTTGTTTTCATGTTTTACAGCCACAGAACAGTCCTTTATTTCAGTTGACCAAAGATCATAGCAGCACATGCCTGAAAAATGATTTGTGCCTCTGAGCTCTCAAGTCTTTTATAACCTGCTGTGAAAATAAAAATGGATGTTAAATATTTTTCCATCATGACTTTGAGAGTTACCAAGTATGTACTTCTGCTGATGAGCATTTTGTCTATTTGCTTACTTCACACTAATGCCAGATTTACACTGCTGCTGCTTAGGTCACCCAGAGTCCTTTCCTTAAGCACTGGTGCACCTTTGGCTTTATTCCCATTGACTGTCAGCTTGTGCTAATAATAAACTGTGGATCTCAGCTGTTTTTGCTGAAAAGCCAGTGCTCTTTTGGGGACTTTTTTTTCCCTATGCTCATCTTATTCAACCACTGATGTTTCGGGCCACTCTAGTTTCTCATTGTCAGTGGCTAAGTAGGAAAACATTTGCTGCAAATTGTTCGCAGGGTGTTCAGCATTAGAGACAGCTGCTAGAAATAGAAGTCCTGTCCTTCTTGGTTTTGCTGAGCAGTTGTGGATAGTTTGTGTCAAATGAACTCAGTGGGAGATTTTATGTTGTTGTTACTGCTGTTACTTAGAGAGGATTGAAAACTCTTGCCACAATTTTTATTGTACATGGCATTTACTGTCATGGAGTTCTTGTCTTAGTATTTTTTCTTTTTACAGGGTTGCTTGGCAAATGTTTCATGCCTTAGTATCTTTAATACTAAATTCTTGTGAGATACTAGTTTAGAGGGTATTATTATTCTGCCTGTAAGCCTTGCACCCTGCTGAGAAATTGCGAGAGTTACATTTATAAGTCAAAGAGGATTGTCAGAAACAAGTGGTGCTGACAAACCCAATGTGTTTTGTGCTTTAACATTTGTTTTCTGTGAGTAATTTGTAGGTATAAAAGTAACGTTTGAGTAAATTAAGTGATAGGAAGTGTTATGCAGGACCTGTGTAGGTCTGCCAAGAAAAATAAACATGGCTGTGATGAAGTGTGTGGAGGGGGTGTTAGCAGAGCTGTAGAGGCTCTTGGAGGGATGCTAAACAAGCATCATTGGGATCATAAACAAGCTGACCATGTGGAGTCCAGGAGCTGGGCTTCTGAAACAGACATTCTCTTAATCCACCGCAACCTTTCATTTTACTGTTCATAAAGGAGTTTTAAAACTTTGTGACTTTTATCAGCTTTGAATCTGTCAACATTGGAGGACTAGATTAACTGTCTGTAACATCTGATGTGTTTAATCCAAGGTCTTTGTGCTAGCCTATTGTGCCCAAACTGTCACCAGAGGTTTCATGATTGCTCTGCTGACACTTTTTAAACATCAAAGACTTCAGTAAGGAGGAAATGAAATTTCTCTGCTTTGAGATCTCTTTGTGTAATTGGATGTAGTGTTCTGTTAGTAAGGAAGGTTTTGTCATTAAGACACCAATCTGACTTTGGGAAATACGAATCCTCTCCATGGCTGTCCTGCAAACTACTTGTATGACTGTGATGCCGTGTAGTTTGTCTCTGCCTGTTCCTTGTCTGCAAAATGGGACAGAAACATTTTCCTTCTGATCATGTTAGTCTGAATAATTTGAGCTAGTTGTAGTAAGCTCCTTTTATGTATAGATGTTGCACTAAGCACCATCTCATAGTCCCGAGTATTGAATTTGTCCTTTCAAAAGTAAAGTGAGAGTGCCAGGCATGAAAAATGAACTACTCTAAGCTTTTTCTTTCAGTAATCAAAATGATGAAGCTCAAAATATTCCTGTGACCATCTCTGTGTAAGTGCTCAGAGCAGCTATATTCCAGTGGGCAAATCCAAAAAACAGACTGACCCATACATTTTTGAAGTGATAAAGATCTGAAGTCTAGATTTGAACACTGTATTATCTGTCCCCGTGGAGGGAGTGGGAGTTGTGCAAGAGCCAAAGCTGTGAATTTGATCCAGAACTTTCTTCTATATTCTTTAAATGCAATGATTTCTCTTAAGACATATTATTCTGTATGAATTCTACTTTGTGAGTGCACACATTTTTATCATGACTGTTACACAATTTATGAAAAATGCTGTGCTTTGGAACTATTTAAACTCTAGAACAATTATTTTCTATAGCAGACATTTTAAAATGCTAAACATGTATTTAAATGACACTGTTCAATACTTTCACATTTCTTTGTTCTCATCTGGTCAGAAAATAGTGCGGGAATATTTTGCGATAATCCAAATTATAGAATATATTTAGTAGTTTTTAGTATATTGAGTAGTTTAATTAATTAATGCAAAGTGGTACTGAGAGGCAAATAAGAAAATGCCAGGATAAATAAAGCAAATTTGAAATTTGTTCTTTAGCTGCTTTTAAAATAGGACAAAGTTAATAGTTTTACTTTTAGTCATCTGCTGTTGCTACTGTGTACAAATGATACTACATGAACAGAGGGGTACGTGATGCAATTTTAATAGTAGCAAGAATCTATTATCCTGTATCTTGATGTTTTTTTAAACAGTGCAAATTTTAGAACCATTATTTTTAAATTATAAATATAAAGGTAGTTGCCACATGTATTTCTCCTATTAAATTTATATTTAACTGTGGCTGCTCTATTAATCTTTGTTTCAAACATTAAATGCCTTCCTCATGGCAGCTGTCCGTTCACCAGTACCATGACTACTGGCATGTTAAGTTCAAAGTGGAATGTCTTGGAGAATGCAGATAATATATTTAGTTCCTGTCACCAGACAACACAAGGCACCAGTGCGTCTCGTTCTCAGAAGAGAAAGCCAGATACTTTCTCTGCAATGTTCCCCTTCAGTTAATATCATTTGGGGTTTTTTTTAGCAGAAATGGTAATCAAGTCTATCAGCATGATTTTGGGTTTTTTTTCTGTAATCTTTGGTGTTATGAATACCTGGAAGAAAGTTTTAAACAAAATCATTTTAAAACCAGTGGCAGGGAGAATATGTAGGAGATTATATGTTTGTTTGTTTGTTTGCTTGCTTTTTTCCAATAATTAAATATGTTTGTGACAAAAAATAAGCTGGGGCTGGAGTGGATGCAAGTGAACTCTGTGTCTGAATGATCAGAAGCAAGCCATTTTAAAACAAAATACAGAAGCTTATAGAAGAGAAAACTTTCCCAAGAGCATATTGAAAGGCTTAATCCATATTTCTAGAAAATTGCAGCTGTCAGGCTTTCTTTTATTACCCTAGCAAAATGCTGTGTCAGGTGTTACAAAGGAGTTAGGCCATGCATTCAGAAAATTAATAGCTTCCTTACATCACATGTGTTAAATAGAAACATGTCTGGTTGCACAGCCAAGTGTCATATTTTGATGTTCCTACTGAAAGTTATTTCTTTCACGGTATAATTTATTTTCAATAATTAAGCTAGGAGAAAAGACTCATCTTCATGTGTATAAAAAGCATTTATAGGATGAGACCAATGATTGCTGTGCCAATCTTGCTACATATAGTGTCGGGTGCTCCTGAGAGTGTGCCATTCAATCACAGGGAATTCCAGTGTGGAACAATAAAGAATTGCAAATTTACCACAAGGAAAAAATTGGTATTGACAAATTCATATGTATCCCTAATGAACTGTGTTCAGTTTGTCCAAAGAACAAATTGACAGCCAGTAGAAGTATCTTACATTGAAGCTCTGAATTTCAGTAAGTTCCACGTTGGCCTAGCAGGCTTTCTGTCTTTCCAGTGCTTTCACCTAGCCATAGATTACTACTTGTATTAACAGCTTAAACCTCAGGTTTTATGGGTTTTATAGTTTCTTCAGCCCATGTTATGATTAGCATATTGAAAACTGCACTAGTCTAATGGTGAATTCTTTTTCTTGTGTGTAATTTCCCATGCTGAACCTGGTGTTGATTGTCTCTTACCCTGTCACTGCACACCTCCAAGAAGAATCAGGCTTCATCTTCTCTTTATCTTCCTACTAGGAATATGTAAAGAGCAGTAAGATTTCTTAATAGCCCTCTCTCCTTCAGGCTGATCAAAAAAACAGTTTCCTCAGCCTATTCTCCTATGGAATGTTCCCCCTAATCTTGATAGACTCCTGTCAGGCCCTTTCCAATGTCTTATACTGAGAAGGCCAAAACTAGACACAGTAATTCAGATGCAATCTCTTAAGTGCCAAATAGAAGGGGGGAAAAACGTTCTATGATTTGCTGCTTGAACTCTTGCTAATACAGCCCCACATTCTTTGGCTTTCTTCACTTCTCACAGCTCGTGTTCAAATGCTCTCTCATCCTTCCCTGTAAATCTGCACCCAGTCAGCACTGTTGCATGGGGATATTCTGTCCTGGCACGGGACTGGGCATTTCCCTTTGTTGAACTCTATGAGTTTCCTACAGACCCATATCTCCAGCCAGTCAACATCCCTCCGATGAGCTGCAGCCCTGCCCTACCAGTCACGGGGGGCAGAGTTGCAAACTTGCAAACTTCACAGTCTACACACTTGTTGAGAGTACACACCATCCTCCTCCCTGCTTGTTTGTAAAGAGGCCAAACACTATGGGCTGTATTATCGATGCCTGGTAAGGTGACACTGGCACCTACCTGTCAGATGGCCTTTACATGGCTGATCACAAACCTTCAAGCCCAAAGGTTTAGCCAAGTCTCCACCTGCCTTATCTTCTACATATTTGTCTGAAAGGATACTGTGATAGGCATACAGGCTCTTGTCCACACAGCCAGTCATTTCATCTTGAAAGCAATCAGGTCAGTTAAGCACCAATTGTCCTTGTTAAGTCCATGCCGGCTGTTCCTTATTTTCTTCATCTCCATCCTGTGCCTAGAAATGTCTTCTGAAAGGATTTGTTCCATAATCTTTCTGGAGACAGAGGTTAGGCTCACTGGCCTGTATATTAGCAGAGTCTTCTTGTTCTTGATGATGGTATGGCATTGCTTTTTTATAGTCTTCAGGAGTCTCTTCTAATCATTGTGACCTCTCAGAGATGCTCAGTGATGCTGCTTTTCTACCTTTATCCTTACACACTCAGGCCATGTCTCTATACTCCTCATGAGTAGCCTGTCCCTGCCTCCACCCTCTGTGTTCTTTGTTTTTGTGGTTAAGCTGAATCAAGAGTGTCTTCTTCATCCATGCTGGCCTTCTCCCTTTCCTGCTCAGATTCCTACATATTGGAAAGGACAATGCTTTTGGGGGGTTGTTGTTGAGGGTGAACCGTCTTTCCTGGGCCCCTCTACTCCCACGGGGTCCTGCTCTTCTGAATGATCAGATGGGGCTCTGCTGTGTTCCTGATCTCGTCCATCACTGTGCAGTACCCACTGCTAACTCTGCCAAACCTGCACTGCATTCAAACCAGGATGCTCCCTACGGCAGCCTCCTCCCTGCCCTGCTAATGGATTTGAGATATACTCCTTTCTCCCAAGATGAGAACAATTTTTCAAGGCCACTCTTATCCATAAGCTTCAAAGGAAATAGCTTTAAATAGGCAGGCATTTGCCTAGAAATTGGCAATAATTAACAGTGGCTGCCCATTTAAGCAAAAAAGAAATCAAGCAGTAAAACAAGTGCAAATTGTAGATATAAACCATGGCTAGTTAGGTTAGGAAATTGATCTAAGTGTGCTCTTTTCTTTTTTTTCCCTTTACAGAAGAATGCAAAGTAATTATTGTATTTTGAATGACTACTATTCTGTATAATGCTTATGGCGTAAACACACCCCTTGGTTTCTGAGAGCATGATAGAATTTTATCAATTCCTGAGGGAAGTTCTTGCTTTTGAATGACCAGCAATTATCTGTCAGTTTATCTAATTGATAATGTTTATGCCTGTACAGTGTATGTAGCAGAAAACTGCTTTTGTGGCAACTTCTAAAAGCTGAAACTAGGCTACAAAATTTGATAACCGCAAAAACTATTTAATGTAGCTAAATGCCAGGGCCCAAATATTTTCCCATTATGTAATGCACAAAACAAGTTCAATACCCACAACATTAAAACAATGCTTTTCCCTACTTCCTGGGATGCCTCCAGTTCCCTGCCTTTTATCTTGAGGATTTTTATAAGTGCTCCATTTGTTGCCCTTGTCTGCAGGGACGAACAGTAATCACTAAATTAGTAAATTTATTAATACGGTGACAAAAAGCAGTAACTCTTTTGTAACTGTCAGTGGACTTATCTTTGCTCACATTGAGAGAGAAGTTATGATGAGGAGTACAATACTGAGTTTATGCTTGAGACGTGAAGAAGCTGAATGTTGCAAAGACTGAGTTATGTGGATACAGGTGATAAAACGTTTGCAGTTTCTCTGCCTTTTCCACCTTATCCAGTTTATGCTGCTGAATGCTAAAAGTAACATGGTTAATTCTGAAACTGAGACTTCAAGAACAATTACCAAAAACCAGTTTAAATTATATAGTCCCTTCTGACTTGCAGTCAGGTTTCTGTCAAGTAAACTGCTGCCCTTTTGACCTTAAGCCTGGAGATATCCTTAACACAAAATGCTATTTGTGTTAAATTATAAAATCTTAGTTTTACAGAGTAGCTTGTGTTATGTAGGGCTTAAACTGGGTCCATCAAAAATACTTCCCTTAGGGTCTTATGTTTGCTGAACCTAGATGTAAGGTTTCAAAATAACTTTATTTTCTGAAATATGCAAAAATAATAATGATAGTAATAGGCTTGAAGTTTCATCTCTTCTTGATCCTTTAGGGGTAAGAATTAGACTTACTCAGTGGTTTCTGAAATAGTTGTGGTAGTTGAAACACCATCAAACAACTTGAAGACGTTAATAAATGAGCAGGTTTGAAAAGACTACTTAAGTAACAAAAGGATGTCACTGATGGCTTTTTGGAAATAATATTATGTCAAAAACTTTTTTGCATCCCTTACGGTTGAGTTTCTCAATAAGATTTATACAAGTATTCACAAAAGGAAAAATGAGGGACATAGTTGAATATTAATGCAGTTGTTTTCAGCTGTGATGAAGCTGCAGTTCAGCAGTATCCTTAATGAACTGGATGACTTTAAACTTTTTGTTCCTGTTTCTGTAAAACATATATTCTGGCACATGCATATATAATCATGTTACATAAATACATATGTAAGTATGTTACATATTTTAGGTAAAATGGGAAGATGTTTAGAAAGCTTCTCAGTAGTACTGTAAGTATAACTATCATCAGTAGAGAATAGATCTCAAGTTTACATAAAAGAAAAATGATCTATTAAAGCAAATTTTGTTCTAAAAGCTAATTGAATTTTTCATTTATCCCTAATCCCTTCCTTTAATTCCTACTGTACTATCTTTTCATCTCAGCAGAAGCAAAGTGTTACAATCACAAAATCCCTCAAAGTTAGTACGTTGCCTCTCCCAGAAGGAGACTTGTAAAAGGGACTTTTCTACTTAACTTTTCTGATTGAAAAAAAAAATTATCGAGGAAACTCTGCTAGTGCCAAGACTCATTTTTAAGGTAGCTGACATTTCTGAACCCCAGCCAAGCTGAAGATTAGGCAGATCGTTTCTCACGCTGTTTGATTTTGCTTGATTTTTGATTTTGCTTGATTTTTGATTTTTATTATAACTTGTTTCAAGTTATACAGGGAAGATCTTCAGTATGAACCAAGTGTTAAGTGAAAAATTTCAGTGTTATCATAATTAGTCCTATGAACAAACAATGCTCTTACAGACCTTCTGTTTCTGTATTTATGAACTATTATTAGTTTGTCATAATACAAACAACACAAACATGTAGTTCAGTATGGTGTCTGGGGCCCTAATCACAGACTGTATATTCCTAGGTGAATTAAAAAATACATAATTATTTTTATTGATTAGAACCTAATGAAAATATCATGAGAGAAACTATGACCTTGTTGAAATCAGCAAGAGGATTACCATTGATTTCAGAGAGACTAGCCTCCCAAGTTTTCTGCAAGTGTCATTTTTGCTTACTTGAGATAATTCTGTGGCCCAAATTCCTCCCTTTATATATGGCAGTTTCTACCAGTTGATAATTAGTTGGTAGTGGATTAGTCTATTAGTCTGTTGTGCATTTCAAAGACCATTATTTTGAATTCTATCAGATTAAAAGTAGACCTTTGGTGAAATTTATGAAGCTCAGTTTTCAGTAGCTGTCTCCTGCATGGATTTCCTATTATATAAAATCTGACTGAGGCTATGAGGCAGGCTTTCCATTTATGGGGAAGGATCTCTCTTGTGCTTAGGCTTCTCTCTCCCCTAGCACTGTAGAAGCTGCCCTCTGTCTATTAGATTGAAATGTTACCAAGCAAAGAATGACAAACACATGGTATGCATGACAGTAAAGTCGCTGGTGTTTTTTCTTTTTATGTGAAGTTGGATTTTTGTTTGCTGTGGAATTGAAAAAAAAAATCAAAATGAAAATACATAGTAAGTTTTAACATATAACCTTTAACATAATAACCTTTCTCTCGTGTAAATATAAAATATAAGTAATAGGTATGTCAAAGTAAACCTTTAAGCATCATCCTGTGTTGAAAATACACCTCTGAGTAAAAGAAATTAGATGTCAAGTAGCATTCCATGGGATCTTTTTAAAATTCAGATCACATATATGTTAAAAAGAAACTTTGGATCTTTTACACAGTCTGGTTATGAAATTGATAGCTTGGATAATACATCTTGGGAAAGCAATTGCAAGTTATTTAAGATACCAGAAGAAGTAAGATGGGGAGTGTGTAGAAGGTGTAATCTCCACTGTGTGACTTGTGTGTCCTACATGTTTTGGTGGGAGCTCGTGTAGTACTTCTGTGGGTACCACAGCACCCGCTGGAAGTGAATTACCAATGTAATAGCCAGCATTAATTGTAAGAAAGAAATTTATTGATGTCTGCTCATTGGAAAGTGACTAATAGCAGGACTACTCGTCATTAAGGAAGAAAAAAAAAACAGGTCCTGGCCAATACAAAAGTGATGTAGAACCATAAAAATTTTGGTGTGTTTTAATGTTTATTTCCCTTTTTGTCATATTAAACAGTGCTAATAGACCAAGAGACTTTTAAAATTCATCTACAACTGTAAGTCTTAGATAGTTAAAACTGATTATACCATATCCAGATATTTGTGGGCCATATTCTCACTTGCAAGGTGCCATGTTCCATTATATACATCCCTGAAAATGAATGTACAACATGATTGATTTTATTTTATAGGATTTGCTCTTCCTTTATAAACACTCTGTGTGTTATGTGGATAACAATGTCTAGGGGATTGAGATGAATGTGCCTGGAGGACAGTTTTAACCATCATCTTTCAAATGAACCAGAGGGGACAGGCTGACTGTCTTGAGGAACAGAAAATGTTTCTATGTCTAGTCAAGACAGAAATTTAGAGGGATCAGTGACCTAATTAAAGAACATGAATTCTTCTAGTGTTGACGCCTAAAGTTCAAATGTTCTTTTTATACAGGAAACTCGCCTGCCTGACTGCTACACAAATATTAAAACAACTCTGTGTGAGACCAGGTTTTTTGAGCATCTGGTCTGCAGCACCATGAGACAGTAGCTAAATTTTTGCTATGCAAGACCTCCTTGTCAATCTTGAGCCTAAACATAGTAACAAGTGTAATAGGATGTTTATTAGGGGAAACAAATAATTAATGTCTTGAGATAAGCTCCTAAAAGAGACTAAATTCCTCCTGCAAGTCGCTCTAAAATGACTACTGTATTTTGTTCCTAACTATATTCCTTCCAGGAAGAGACTCGGCATGCCTGCTAAAGCCATTTGTAGCCTTGTCTTCCATATAAATGAATGTCAAGGTTGAATAAGATAACTAATGAGTTGGACGACTTCATACTTGAACAGCAGAAAAGATGTAGCTCCAAGTTTCCTTCCTCTAATCCTTGGTGGCTTGCTCTTATTCTCATAACTTTTTCTCCCAACAAACTTCTGACTGTGTGTTTCTGGAAAAAAATACCTTATCTAGGGCTTATCCAAATCACATCTACATCATTACCACATTCACCTCGGGACAAAAGCCCTTGCAAGACAGGACTAAAATATGGAAACAGTGGTTTCCAACTGTTCTAAATCTTTACATTTTTATAATGAAGTATTTAAGTGTCTGAAATCTAACTAATAAATTGAAAGCCTTCAAAATCACAAGTAGGAGGTAAGCTGTACCTTATAGCACATGTTTTAAAAAGGAAATGACTGAATAAATTAAAATATGGGGAGACAATCTGAGTTACATAATAGCTATATGTATTAAATCATTCCGGAGAAGTTGCAGCTGAACTAACACTCTGTAAAAATGAACTCTCTGTGGTAGACTCTTCACTCACTGAACTTATTTAAAATGTAACAGAGATGAGAGAATGGTTGTACAAAATGGAAAATTGCTGCCATGGAAGAGATATGTTCAGATTTATTCCTTCCAGAGGAGAAGATGATGATTCAGTTACATACAAGGGAGAAGCAATTAACTGTATCTTTCAGTTTGAATCTGATGCTTATTTGAAATTACATTTAACCCCTAACCAATTCTGTCCCTCTTATCTAAATGCTCATCTATAAAAGGAAGAAAACATGATCTATTCATAGAGAAGACATTGTGGATGCAATTAGAAATTGTTTACGGTCTGCATAAATGCCAGGTCTAAATGCTTTCCCCATAAATGCTCATTTAAGCATCCCATTGATCATTTTTTTTCCTCAAAATGTTTAATCATGTTTTCACTTCAAGTACATGACATAACTACAGCCCAGCTAAAATTAAAGTCTTAATAGCCTAATATGCAGTCCCTTACTGGGGCCCCCTTACAGACCAACCAGCCTTATGAATTCAGATCTTACTGTTTTATCTAAATTAGGAGCCAATGAGCTGGAACACATAATTTAATTTTGTGATGCACTGAGAGTATTTCAGTAAGTAGTCATACCAGACTGCTACAATAGTCAATCTCAGAAGGGCATTTTACAGGTTGCCTGTATAATAGATTTTAAAGCACAAAAGTTATCTCTTATCAGAAAATGTAGAAACATTTTTCATCTGGCAGAAGGGTACCTTTATTGTTTTTTTAAATAACTTAGTTTGAAAAATACTTTGCCATGTATTAGAGCAAAACTTTCCAGTTAGTGCATGGACAATGAGCTCTTTTCCTTTCTTCTCTTCCTTTTTTCAAAAAGGATACTTGTCAGAGTTGCCTTCTAGTAATCTTTCTTTTGTAGCTGTTACAAAAATATTTGCTTTTATTTTGTCAGAGAAAGAAACATAAACATATATCCAATTCCCTATATTCATATGCTAAAAGCATTAGTATTTAATTGTTGCACTAGAACTTAAAAGTTCAAGGGATTGTCCACCCATGCATCCTGGAAAAATTAGTTCCCTTACCAAGATGGGTGCAATTGGTAATTCTTTAATGTATAAAACTTTTGCTACAAAAATTACTTTAACTGATTTTACTTATTTAGAAGAAATGCACAGAAAACAGTAATATTAATTGGAAGGAACCCATTGCATTTCCTCTCTTGCTTTCTAATCAGTAATTTAAATAAAATCAGGGATATTTTGCTGAGATTTCAGGGAAGAGCTTTACTATGTAAGATGGCTTGAGTGGTTGCTCCATCTCTTCCTGGCTGTATGCTGCAGCTGGGGCAGTGTCAGTGAAGGAAAAGAGCACAAATTCAGTGTGTCCTGTATTTCATGGTGTCTTTGAGGAAGCAACCAAGTTGAATTAGTTGCAGTTAAGCTCGTGAGAATGTAGAATTGGCTGAACTGTGAATACTTAAGTTCATTTCATTCAACAGGGCTCCAAATTTTAAACCTGAGGCAGACAGATTTCTTTACTGTAGGAGACCCATCCTAAAACCCCTGGGGATAAAAAGCTGCCTGAGCTTCATGGCATGCTTAGGTGAATCAAAGAGAGAAGGAGTGTGATTTCCCAGTAAGAAGTGAAAGAAGAGTGCCTGTGCTCCATAGGGTTGACCTGCCTTGCTGCTGAGTCCCAAAGCAGCTGAGGGATGTCACGTTTAGCAAGCTGGACTCTCTTGGCAGTATGGATTACCTGGCAGCCCAACGAAAACCTTGTTGCTTGCCTTTCTGTTTAGCTTCACTGTGGGGAAATCCCTTGAACATCCATTTCTGTCTAGCACATCTTGGCCAGCCTTATCTGATTGCTTTAAGAATCTGACTCAGCTTAAGCATTAACCTCAGGAGTAAATGGTCTCATTATAATCAGTGCAGCTACCAACAGGCTAAACTTATGGTTTGTGATTTAGGACCTTCCATTAAGGGATGAATAGAGTGGATTCTAGTGGTTCCATATGTCTATTCATTTTTTATTTATTGAAGGGTACTGCACCAGCCACAGTTCAAACCAAGTGGCTTTACAACACATTATTATAATCTATTTGAGCTAGGAACATACAGTGTGTTGTGAGGTTAGACACAAGCCTTGTTCATTTGAAAAGATACAGTTCATGTGGGAGTGAAGTGAAAACATGTTTATTGAATTTACAGCTCTTCTATGTTCCATTCAAGGATTGAAGATTATTTATTTCGGTAAATTTTTGTGAGTTTATTCTACTAAAATCAGTGCTGGAAACTGGGACTGACTATTTTTAGGCTTACAGAAGAGTTTTCTTTAGAGATACTTACCAGGAATGGGACTACGCTGTTATATAGAAATCCAAGGAGGATAAAGTCCATTCTTGGCTGATACAGTAGTTAAAGTAGTAATGCTAAAAATGATACAAGACAATTCCTAATCTTGTTAGCAATACTTGCTTTACTATTTATCTGCAAAGAACATTTCTTATATATGTATGTATATATACATATATATATGTGTGTGTGTGTGTGTATTTGAGGTCCATGTGAGACTAATTATCATTGATTGTGAATAAGAATAAAACAACCCTTTTAAAAATTTTAATGGACTTTTTCTTTACTATGTTACATATCACCATAACATTTTAAATATGCTGACTGTAAAATGAACAATCTTGATAGAAGCATGGATGCGAAATTCAACAGCTTGTTTCATCTACCACCCTCTCTGAAGAGGAATCAAACACCTTAATTACCATTGTACCACTGGGACACTTCATTACCATGCTGGTGGAGTTTGCTCCATTCCCATTTCAGAGAGGGTAATCCACTGCCCTTTGTAGGAGACTTTTAGGAATTTGTAATGATATAAATCACATTGTTCTTCTCAATTTCCATCTCCTTTCTAGGTCCACCAACCCTAGATCCACCAAGCTCAATTCTTTGAGTGATTCCTGATAGCTCATGTTCCCTCAACTTGATTGTCCGTGTTGCTCTTTGCAAGGTTTACCTGCTGGGGAGGATTACTTTGCATGTCACAACAGAATAAACACTTTTTTTACAGATATTTCTTAGACTTGATTTGTGATCTGCTCCAAAACCATTTCTCCATAGCTGCAGCTTATCGAGTAGTTGCTTTCTCTTATCTGTGCAGTTGCTCGTTTAGATGTTGTACTTGTTTTACATATTGCGTATAATTTTAGTTGATGATAATTAGAAGAAACCAAAAATACGGGCTCAATTTTCTGACCTGACATTAAGGGAATTCTAAAAATTTTCAGTCAGAATCTTGAATTTCAACTTTTGCTTTTATTTCATTTGATTTTTGTATTTTATCACTGTTGTGGAAATAAATGTTCAGTACAGCAGAGCTATACCACACCTAGAGTGAAATCACTCAGTCTGCATTTGAAATGGTTAAAACTTATGTATTTTTTCTGGTTTCTGTAACTATAAAATTATCAGTCTCTTTTTATTAAATTTTTTAGTGCAATAATTTGAAGGATTTTTACTGGTGATTTGTATAAATTATTTATTTATTTATTCTTGTCATCAGCTCAGGCATAAACTGTTGGTTGTGATTATGTCCCATATCATGGCTTTCCTAGGCCATGTTCTTGCAGACGTGCCTTTGCACATAACTACTGTGGTTGAGGTTGAGGTGGTGTGCAGTTAAACATGTGTTTGCATCTTTTGAGAGCTGAGTCTTTACTTTGAGGTCTCCAGGGGAGCAAACTGGTCTGCTTTCCTCCCTGGACAGTGTCTCATGCATTATAACAACAACAAATAATATGAGGAATGGGTATATTTTCTTATTCCAGCATGCTATTCAAGTGCCTGCAGATTTCTTCGGCAAATACTTTTGTTGTCTGATGACCTTTCTGTCATTAGTATGAATTTCCCTTCAAGGCAGGCATTTTTCAATCAGTGGTAATTTGCATATAATTTATCAAGAGAAAAGAAAAGCAAAATAATTTTATTTAAAGATTTCCCTTTGTTTTAAGTGTCATTAGCAGTTCTGACTAATCAGATTTTTACAATCTCATCAGGCGCTTTTAGAAAATCTCTATGAACTCATCTAGAGGATGCATTTATTCCTAAGTGTCCTGTATTGCATTACAGCACAGTAACAAGTCACCGACTGCTACAGATGTTTATGTGAAATGCAATTAACACTCTGCCAATTTAGTTTTTATAGGGACACAATCAATTTTTATTCATTTTAAAGCTGGAATGCTTTCTTTTATTGTGTGCTGCCTCTCTGCTGATTATATAGCTAAACAAATTATTCTGTTTGTAGTAAATGGGAGTGTTTAGACAGACAGTACTGTGCCATGGATCACATATAAGATAAAAATGAAATATTTGGATTATGTAGAATTTGTAGGAACTATGAGCTAATTTAAATACATTTAAGTTATCTTTATTATTTTAAAAAGTCACATAGAAATGTGATTGCTGGTATTTAGAGACAGTTATTTAGTCACTATCTTGGTTCTCTGATGTGCTTAGTGTCCACAGCTACCGTGGCTTTCATTATTAGGGAAACAGAAAACTCAGTTTGTTCAGGGGCTCCTTTAAAAATGACATTTTCTCAGGTACTTGGCTTAGTTAAAGTATTTGCAGTGAACAATGCTAAATTATTATAGAATAATCTTTGCTGCATAAAGAGACCCAAAGTAAGTAGTCATTGAGGAAACACGGGGATATTGTAGGTAAGAGCTTTCCTTACCTACAGAGTTGTGAAGAATGGAGTTTTCTGGATGGTCCCTGTTGGGTAATATTTTTTGGACATTAAGGGTGATGTCAAGTCAAATAAACAGAAGTCAAAAAAGAAGACTGGAAGTGGCATGAATGTAAGCTATTAGGAAAAATTTTGCTTAGAATGAGTTATCTTTTGCACTTAGCAAAATTATTGATAAAATTGGCTTGTTCTCATGCAGAAGACATTTTTCCTAGGTAGTGGTTCCACCTTAAATAAACAACTCTTTTCCTGACTTTAGTGACTACATGCAGAATCTGTAAAAATAGCTCTTTCTTACTTTAGCCCCATGCCCATATTACTTCCTATCCCTTCCTTATGCATTTGCTTGCTTTTCTTCCTTGGCTGTTGGGATATGTCGATGTGCTTTTAAGAAAGCTTTACCAAGAGCTGCTCCCTGCCTGTCCTCGGTGTGTGGAGCTGTATCACCAGGCTGGCCAGGGAGACACTTGGAGGTGCCTGCCCACAGGGCACCTGCAGGCAGCTCCTGCTGGGGAAGGCAGATCCCCTGGGCATCCCCTTTGTGTCTTACTCCTCCAGCAAGCAGTCTCAGCACTGTCCTTCTAGCAATACTGATGTCTCTTCCTGAGTGGATCCTCCTGATCACTCTTCTTTCTCATGGTCAGTTCTAGTGTTCATTCCCAGGGTGTTCCCACCTCTTGTTCTTTCATCCTCCAACCCCAGATCCTGAATTGCCCCTTACGGCCCTGCATCCCCAGCTCCTGTCCTCACTAATCCTTGGCTTCCTTCCTTTGCTCATTGGTCTGCCTATTCATGCTTTTGTCAGCCACGGAGCTCATTTTCTCTCTCAGCTACTCTTCTTTCCCTGCATTTGAATCAGATTCTTTCTCTGTCCTCTGTAAACACAAGACAGAGAATGAGGGGAGGAAAAGATCATTAAAATGAAGATAAAACCCGTTCCTGACCTAATTTTATGAGACAGCCCTCAGAATTCCTCAAAGTATGCCAAGTGTGACCAGAGTGGTCCATAGGACTGACTCGCTAGAATGTAGTAGGTTGTCAAGTCTCCACCATACGCTGCAGTTTTTCAAGGTTAATTATTTTTTGAGATTCATGGTAAAGTTAATTGCTGCCCTGAAATGAATTTCAAGTTCCTAATGTATTGCTCAACTTAAAAAATTATTATTATTTTGAATACTGGTGAAATTGCTTTATTTTTTATGATTCTAGGAACGGCTGAATCCTTTTGCTTGGCATTTTATACCAATCAGCTTGATATTGGGAAGCTGTAAATTTGTTGTGGAACTTGTTCACCTGGTAGTTAAAGCATATGTACACTTAAGCTTTCTAGGCTTCTGCCAGCCAGGCTGGGAAGCAAGTTGAAAAGCAATTCCTTCTGCAAGTGCCGTGCTATCTTTCCCTGTCAGGCTGCAAATCCTGTAAGTGTTTTTATGGTCCCAGTCACTCAGAGAGTGCTTTTATTGTGCCTCCTGGCAGAACCACCTCTGTGTAACCTGTGTAACTATTAAAATACTTTTAGTTTCAGAGAACACAGTAAGCATGTGCATCCTATGTGTGTTTAAAGCCCACATTTTACATCCTGTGAATTTTTGCTGTGTGTTTCAAAGAGGTTTCAGTCTAACTGCAGATGCTTGGAGGCAGTCTTGTCTTTTTATTTGCCTGTCAAGTGTCATGAATCCTTGTAGTTCTGTTAACCATACATTCTGTTAATTTACTTAGGATAAAGTACCAGTATGTTGCTGTATTTTCTTGACCTCAAGCACTGAGACAGAAATTTAGCTTAAAGCACAGAAGTAGATTCCTTAAATTTAAACTGTAACTATAAATAATGGACACTCTTTTGTGTAATTAAGTAATTGTTATTCCCCCCACATATACTTATAAACTACTAAAGTTATATTTTTAAGCTAAGATTTCTACAAAATGCATCCAAGAACTTTATTATAAAGGACCACAACACAAATCTAAAGAAAATATTTACAGTTTATATTAAACCCCTTTACTTTGGATTGATCATGTAAGGATGTTCATGTGTTCAGAGAAATGATACAAAGGTTTTGGGGGTTTTTTCCTACATTTTTCACCAGATCTAGCTTTCTGTGACAAGTAACAAAGTATTAGCACCTTTGGTGCTGATACTAATAACTCTCAAGGCAGAGTTTTCTGAGGCCTCCCTGCAGACAGCATGAAGGCTTCTTGTTTCACTTCTTAAAATTTATTAGTATTCAAGTTCAGTGAAGCCTAGATGAATAATTGCAGAAAATAAACACCCCTAGGAAGTATGAACAAGGTGAGCTGTGGAAGCTGCTCTTACACTGAAATCAGATGAGATCTGCATTTGGTTCTTTCATGTTTCTCCTGCAATTTTTCAAAGGGAAATGGTACAGTGACAGTGACCATTTTTAGTAGCATTCTGTGATTACCACAGAGTTAGGACACAAACTATTGTGAAGCAGGCAAAAAAAAAAAAAAAAGAAAAAGGCTGAAAATGACCAACAAGGACACTTTAATGAACACTTCAATGCACCTCAAATGAAAACCAGATGTTCTTTGTTAACTTCAGCAGTAAGCCTTCTGTTCCGATTGAGGAAATTGTACCTTCGTATTTTTTTGTATACTTAATAGATAATATGGCAGAGGTATGTTTCTGTACCTTTCTGAACCTTTATGGCATATTTAATATTGCTGATATAAATAACAACCCATGGTGCCAGAATTTTATCATTTGAACAGTACAGTGCTTTATTTTTGAAAGCCCTTTAACACAATTTGCTTAGCAAATGGAAAATAGTTCTGCAAAATCACTATTGAAAAACTACAAAAAAGGACTATTTCCTTACTATTTCACTGCACCAGAAGGAATACTGCAAATAAAATGATGCTGTAAATATATTTTCAGCATAGTTTTGATTTAATAGATCATAAATACCATTTTTTAGCTATCCATTCTCCAAGTTCTAGTGGGACTGCCTAGGTCTTGCAAATCAACTGCTGACAGGAAACTAAAAATTCCTGAGAGAATTAATCACAAGTATTTATGTGCATGTGTGTATCTATATCAATACATACCTAGACATTCAGAAATATATAGCATTGCGTATAATCCCTGCACTTTAAAATTGGCTTGTAGAAAACCTACAGCTGCTAAGTCATGTATTAGGTGCTTCAGTTACCCGTGTAAGCCTGCAGTTCTACTGCAAACTCAAATTCAAGGATGCTGCTGGAGCCTGACAATGGTAAATCTTCAGCCTTTAAGGAAAGGGTTTAATCAGAGATATCTAGAACTGATTCTGGAAACCCATAGCATTTTGTAACTTCACCTCTTATTTCTCCAGGTCATCAGGTTCTTCTGTACATGGTGTGTGTCCACCTGAATCCTTAGTAGGTAGTGAGGATCCTGTCCCTGCCCAGAGATAATTTTCCCATACCATCTGTTCCCTTTCCCATCAGAAAGAGTGAAACTGGAAGCACAGAGAGGTCATGGTGAAACTATCGGCTCTGTGTTTCATTACTTGTTGGACTGTGTTAGTAAAGTACAGGGTGGGCTGCTGTTTGTTTTAGCTGGAGGTGAGGAATGGAGAAGAATAGTCACCTTCTTGGAGCTGCCCCTCTCCACTATGTCTGAACATAGTTTTAGGATTATGTATGTTGTACTATTTCACGAATTACTAATGTAATATGAATCATTACAATCTGCCAATCAAGGCCTACTGAATGGAAATGTACTGTAACATGCCAAGATCTACTGGAAGACAATTTAATTTATGGCTTATTGACTAAGATTTGTTACCATTTTCTTTTGAGCTTTTAATATATGGCTTTATCAAGGCACTTATTCTATAAGTGGTATAGGAAATCTGAAAGACTAGAATGCAGTGGCTAATGCTAAGCAATATGCTAGAGCTACATGTTCTTACTTTGTGCATTAATTCTTCTGTAATTAATATTTAATTATTTAGCCATTTATCTGTTTTAACAGTTAATAACTTATGATGTTAGGATTATCGGAAAATTCAGTTTGCAAGGCAATCCAGGAGGTCCCTCATTCATCCTCCTGGATGCAAGATCATCCATAAAGGCAGACCAAGCAGCTCATACGTTATCTAGTCCAATCTTGGAAAACCTCCAAGTTTTTAACCTCAATGTGAAAAAGATTTTCCTATTATACACTCTAAAGTCTTGAGTTTCAGTTTGTGCCTGCTGTCTTGAATCCTCCCACCAGGCATCAATCAATGTTAAGAGCCTGGCTCTTGTCTTCTTGATGACTTTCTTGTGGGTACTGGAAGGCTGAAATTAGGTTCCCCTTTACCTGCTAAACTCGGTAGATTTTGTGTAATTTATTCCACTGGCCAAGCCACATATTATTTTGAGAAATTAAGACCCCATTTTAGCTTTTAAACAACTCCCAACAGCTCTCTGTAGGCACATTTAGGTCCTCCAGATTTTTTGCCCTCTTCTTTGTTTGTTAGTACCATGCCCTTCTGTGCTGTACCAGTGTTGATAAGTGAGTGGTTGTGAGTGTGGTGTTCAGAGGTTCAGTTTGGAGAAAACTAAAATGTTGGGAGGGATATTTAGGTTGTGGATACTCAGAGTTCTGTGTTACATGCATGAGTTTTGAGTGCCTCTTCACATGATAGGAATAATCTGGTGTTTCTATTAATCACACAAGGTTCCTCCAAAGGTCAGTGGGTCTCTCCTCTCTTCTACTGTCCCCACTTAATCTCTTTAGGAGGATGTACTGTATTTGCATCCTTCTTGCTTCCTGTCCTTTTGCTGGGATTTTAAACTTTAAAATGAAAGTCAAATGTACAAAGCTACTGGGAACACGAGCTAATCTTCAGATAACTTCTGTTTTGCTGATCTTCACCAGATTATATCATTGAACTACTACTTAATATTTCATAAAACTCATAGGACATCTGCTCCTTGATTGCTGTCTGGTTTCCTCTGCCTTTCTTTAGCACAGTTAATTTTCAACACAAGGTGTCTCCAAAATATACATACTATGAAAAGTGGTTCAGTGTGTTTTTACAAACATTTAATTTTTTTTTGCAAATGAATGAATCTCAGCCTTCTGAGGATGTATTTCAAAGTTGTCATTAGCTGTGTTCATTAATTTGCATTCAAGAATGTTTTGTTGCTGTCTGGATTAAGACTGGACTTAAGAGAGTAGGTGGGGACATTCCCATACGTCCTCAAAGGGAGTTAAGGGGTGTGTCTTACATTTGTTTCAAAGAAAAATGCTAAAATTGACAAAACATAAGCATTTTATGTATCAATCCCATTTTTTACATTTCCCACTTGAAAAAAGAGATCCTGTGTATGCCTAGAGAAAGAAGTGAAAATCTGGTACTTTCCAGCCAGTAGTTTAAGAATACAGAACTGACCTGTCCAGCTGTATTAACAAGTTTGCATTCAGCAGCTACAGCACACCAGAAATTACTTTGTGTTAGGTGTTAGAAAGACCAGATTCACAGATATTTTTGAAGCCTTGCTCATCTCTCACAACTTTATGCTTGGCTCCAGTGTTTCTGTCCTTATAGGGCAGCTGTGGACTTGTAGCTGGGTTGTGTGAAGCTGAGGCTTTCATAAAATCTTAATGAAATATATCCAAAAGATCATTTCCAGCACAGACTGTTGGCAGGAAACATAAAGAATTCCTTAAGATTCTCTGATAGTTTTATGTATGGTATCTAGATTTTTTTCCCCACAGTATGTATTATTTCTACTGTCAAGACTCAGTTTACTTTGGTTAGGTGTAGAGATGGAAATCTTTTTCTTTTGATTTCTGTCTCTATGGAAGTGAGCGACAGTTTAGCATTTTGCTCTCATCCTTGAAAGACTTGTAGGAGGCTTAGTGCCACCTGAGACTGTGGAGAGATGTGCTAGATGGAGGGACCTAAAAGCCTGAGAAGGGAAGGGAGCAGACCTCCAGGTCCTTCTGACTATCAAAACTTCTGATCATTTGGATTTGGTGATAGCTACTGATGAAGAGGATCAACGTATGGATAGATAGAGAGTTTGCTCTTTGACCAGATTAGTTGACTTTTGTTTGACTGCATCCCTGCAGTGCCTTGGGAAGGGTTCATTTAGCAACATGTAACCAGTCCAAGTTCTACAGATCTTGACCAGTTCTACCAGAGAATCCCTCCCATGCTGCAAGCAGGAAAAATATTAGTGTTTTGGTTTCTTTCTATTTTAAGTAGATTTTTTTCTCCAGCATAACTGAAGTTTTGTTGTTCATTATGCCAACTAGTATGTCTCATGGAGAACTGAGGTCATGGAAATCAGCTGGGGAAGGACTTCACAGCAGAAGGAAGGAGTCCAGAAATGGCAGTAAAACTGTGGCTTTTCATTTGGTTATTGAGGCCTATTAAATTTATGTTTAACTGAACAAACTTACAAGATATGGATTGGTACACTGAGGAGAAGAACCTCTGGGGTCATTCCTGGATTTCAAGTTGTAGCAATTGAAAGTGTAAATTCATGTGCTATTGCTTGGGTTTTTTATATAAAAGCTAGGCTAAAATTCTGATTCATGGGACTTGTGGAAATAATAAAATACATACTTATTTGGGAAGTCATACTCAGGTTTAATTTATATATTTTAAATAGGTCCTGCAAAGTTTATCCCGATGTCATCATAAAAGAGATTCACTTCTTGAAGTGATACTACTACAGCAAAATTATGTTCACAGAAGTAGACTTCAAAAGAAATATTCGATAAATCAAAAAAGCCCCAAATGCACAATAACTTAGGTACAGATGCAGTTTTGGAAATGAGTTTTGGTTTGCATTTAAAAGGACCATATCACCTGTATTTCTTCTATTGCCTCCTAGTTCCTGTGCATTGAGCAATGCATGTGTGCAATAAGCAGGGCTTCATGAAGGCATTAACTGGTGCCAAGCACCAGCTACTCACTAGGAGATGCTGACGTGTGGAATCAGGTTAGCAAACAAGCTGCTGAGGCAGCTCAGTTACAATATTTCCATACTGTACTGTGGTGATTTGACTGTTTTAGAGTACATGGAGCCACTGTTCTGCCACATGTGAATGTCAAATTTTGCAAGTACTGGTGTTCAGCATGAAAACTCTGATTGCCAAAGTTTGGGCTTTTAGGTGGCTGACAGTAATTTTCTTAAAGAAAAGAATTCATGAGAACAGAAATTTTACTTCTTAGGTAGATTCCCATCAAAATATGTCCATGTTACTTTCTTATTTGAGTCTTTTTTCCCCTTTTATGACTTACTGGAATTTTATCATACAGGCTGGGAAAGCAGGAGCACATTTCTACAATGAGTAGAAATCTCTGATTGTAATTCAAATCTATGGTATGATCACTATTGCAACACTGTTTATAGAGGTCTGCTGAGGTTTTGGGATAAGAAAACTAGTTCCTGGAGGTGGGGGGAATGAATTTTGTAACTTAATAAAAAAAATAAATA
Organism: Picathartes gymnocephalus; assembly: GCA_013390045.1. Classification (NCBI taxonomy): domain Eukaryota; kingdom Metazoa; phylum Chordata; class Aves; order Passeriformes; family Picathartidae; genus Picathartes; species Picathartes gymnocephalus. Next base: position 77,356 of record WEKY01038846.1, read on the forward strand.
GAAGGTCCCACTCTTGAAAAAACAAAATTCCTATACCCCATATGCTTCAGACTTTGGGTACCAGTCAGACTATTTCAGCTTTGAAGTTATGCTCCAGTAAAACATTGTGAAAATTCAATCTGAAAAAGGAAAAAATAAATTACTTCTGTATTTGTCCTGTATCTTATATAAAGCATAGGAACTCTCAATTTCATAATGCCTTTTGTGTTTTAGCTTGGTTTACTGGAAGTCTCCTTTACTGGAGATTTCCTTAGAGAAGATGAAAAGTGGATGGAGAATTTCATTAGTTCTTGGAGGACAGAACAGATTACTGAAATCATCAGAAGTCGTACTTCACAGTTGTTTGAATTAAATAATCTGTAATAAAATGTACACAAACATTTCCAGAGATTTAAGTAGATAACTGTGCCTTAATTTCAGTGCACTGTCTCTGAAACTCATTTCATAGAGACCAATTATTTTGTGATAATTTTTCTTAGGATCCTTTTGCAAATCCCCACTAGAACAAAACCATCCAGTTATTCCTTTTGTAAAAGCCAAACCATTAATCAGTCAGGTTATTAAACTGTAAGAATCTAAATATAACAGTTGAGAAGGGAAGAGGCACTACATCTCTGTAATGACTCGTGAATGATTAATTTGTGTTAGTGTAAAATTAAACACCTACTTTTTATACAAAGTAAGGAATTGTTTGTGTTTTCAATGCTGAAGGAGGTGCTAAACCAAATAACGGAGCAGCAGCAAGAAAGCCAAATGGCATTGTATTTGTTCAGCTTAAGAAGGGGGTGGTCAAAAAACATGAGTAACAATACTGAAAGCACTGAGACATATTTTTGTATGAAGTAACCAGTGAGTGTGGAAGTGTAAATCCCTCAGAGAACATAAGTGAGACACAAGGAGGTTTTTGCATTCTTTGTGTGAGTCACTGAGAAGGTGAACAAAACCCAGACAGATACAGTGTATTTGGATTTTTCAAGAAAGGTTTAGATTATCACAAGAAATAATTCAAGAAACATGTTACTGCTAAACTTCCATGTTGATTGAAAAGTGTCTGGGACAATAAAGAGCAAATAGAAATAGAAGATTGATAATCATCAAGGAAAACCTTCAGCATCTATAACAAAAATACTAAGATAAGTGCTTTGATAATAAATGTACTTATTAATCAACTGAAAATAGCATGAGTGGAGAGATGGAAAATTTAAGACAGGATAATTTAGGTGAAAATTAGGAAAGGGTGTAGAACTCCTGTGGGACCTGATATAACTGGGAAATATGATGCAAACTATTTGGTAGGACAATGTAAGCTGCTGTAGTCATAACTCCTAGAGACATTTGAACATCATTTTGTGAGCTCATTGCCACTTATGCTTACAGCACAGCACCAAACAAAAGTTAAAATTGTTTTATCAATACTAGAAAATATTTTCTTTGTGCAAGTAGTAGGCCAGTGTTACTGATAGAAGAAAAATCACTTTTAAGGTTCAGGAAGACTTAGAAGGGTACTAACAAAGGTAAAACAGATAATGAGAGCAATAATAAAAATATTTTTTTATGTATGTTACATAATCCTTATGCTTCAGAAGGCAAAATCATGGGCAACTCTACCCCTCTGTTTTTCTAAAAGAGTGATTGTTATCTCTCTGATAAAAATGTCTGGTACCATCAGACAAAGTACAAGCCTGTGGTGCTACAGAGGTCATTGTGTCCAGAGTCTACCAGTAAAGGTAAGAGTAAATGAGAATGCTTGTGTGCGTACATGTCATTAAAAAGTGAAAGTTCAGATTGCAAACTCGTCCATTTAGCTTTTGGATCTTTCACATTTATTGTGTGCAAGGTGACACTTCTGTCTTATCTGTAAAGACATAACCTTCACTATTCATTTTAACTCATAACCGATCACCTGCAAATGAGCTAACTACTTAGACTTGTATGGTTTTAGTATCCTAGCCTAGCTAAGTGCTCCTGGAGACTTAGAGCTCAAAACTCAGCCCACTCAAAAAGCTTGTTAATGGGTCCCACGTGACACAGCTATCAATTTTTTAGTATCAGATATACATGCTGTATCCATTATAACTTTCACTTAGGGGCAGGCTTGCCCTAACTGTACAGGGCTCGTAAGGCTTTGCTCTTATTTTTGGTCTGAAAGAAGGAAAAAATGAACAATGCCAGATGAGAGTGAAACTGCGTGTTGCAAAAGGCAATGTTCGCTGTGTGTCTGGCAGAGAGAGGGCCTGATGCACTGCAAAGGTTTGCAAGACTCTCTCTCTGTTTTTAACATTTCCCAGGTTGTTTAAATGTGCATTGTAAGCAATGATAAAATGACAAGTTATCATTGATCTGTCCTTTCTTCCATCTCAGAGGGATTCATTAAATAATGCATGTACCCATGTGAATTACCCTTCTTCACTATACTATCCCCAGACCATTAGCCAAATATAGCATCAGCAGCATCTTTCAACCCCTAAGAACCCTTTGGCTTTCATTTAATTAAATTATCCCATTATGAAAACTCTTATAATGAGATTAAATTTAATTATTTATTAGACACTTATTTGCACTAGAGAACCTATCAATTATGCATGGTTGTGCTAAACATTTTTCAATCCATCACCTTTTCTTTTCATGGAAGGTGCAATTTATTAAGTGCAACTGAAGTACTGTAACAGAAGAGGTCTAGCAGAAATGTGCATGCCATATTGGTTCAATTAATTGCAAATGTAATAGGAAAACAGAAATATGAAAATTTATCCTCTCCTTTTGAAATAAGGAACATTGACAGTACTGCATATTTTGCAATTATTTGGTGCATCTCATTTTTACATCCTACTTAATAAAGTTTGTGGACAGTCATTTTAAATCATGATTTTTTTTGTATTTTATGTGTTAATAGTTCCTAATTGCACAAAAATTCAATGTATATCCTAATTAGAATAGTTCAAATAAATGTTTGTAGCACGCTGTGACTTGTTAAGTACACACAATAATTTCTTACTGGTTTATAGAAGACACTAATGTTCTCGTTAGACAATCATAAAGATTAAATTTTAGGCACTATGTTAAGACATATAACCATGAAACATCATCAGTCACATATCGTCTTGTTAAGCATTTGGATATGAAGGCAAAAACTGTAAGCTACTGATAATTGTTTCAAGCATAATTACTTTTTCTGATGAATGTTAAGAAGATATAAATGTCAATACAGCTCTGAGCTTTTTTTTTATAAGACCTCGTCAATATGTAATTAATTATTCAACTGGAGTTCTGTGTGGCTCAGGGCAGCATTTCAAAGAGCTTTCTTTTATAAATTGCAAAGTCATCATAAGATTGCTTTTACTTGATTCTCCTTTTTTCACATTTAGAAATTGTGTGTGTATAAAAGCTCATGGACGCCTGGGAGGTAGCATGTGCACTGCAGTGATAAAGTGAGGAGCAAGAGGCTTTTTAGTAGCAGTAGGCTTTAGCATATGCTTTTAATACATTGCAAAAGTCTGCCTTGCTTTAAAAGTGCTCGTGTTTCATGTTCAGATTTGAATTGGGGTCAAACAGAAAGATTTATTTCCCTTTTTTCCTCACTTATGCATGTAAGAGGATGTTTGCTTCATTAACTTTGAAATTCACTGGCCAAATAGACTGCATATTTTAGAGGATTTAAGTAAATGTTCCCCAAAGTTCACACAAATTACTATAGAGCATTTCAGTCCTCATCTTGAAGGAATGAGACATAATGCATCTGTTAATAAAAAACAAAAAGAGTACTGCTTGTATTTGGCAAAACAGTCGTATTTTGTACTTAAGACTTTATCAATGTCACCTGTTGTTATTATTTGGTACTTTCTTCCTGAAAGTCAGGACAGTTAATTAAATCTCAGTGTACCCTAGCGGGTTTGATAGGATGGCTTTATTCCTGTGAGGGAGATTACATTCTTTAGGACAACTTTCCAGATGATATTCAGAACTTGAGTTTGCTTTTTGGTGTGCTGCTTTTGCCAGCTGAGAATTTAGCTCTTATTTTCCAGAATAACCACTCATCTTCCACTTGGATAGATACGGTCATGTGTAAGATTGGTATGTAGTTACACAGAAGTGCATTTCTTCTGTTGAAGTACCAAGGTCATATATGAAGCAAGTGGTGGTACCATAACTAGTAATTTTTGGTTTCTGACACTTCCTCTGCAGAACCAAACCTCTGAATGAAGCTTAAAAATAGTGTCTAGAGGAAACCTTTGCAATATTACAGTGCAATGAGATTACCATCTGCAAATCCTTGAACAGTGAAAGGATGAGTTACATCTATATCTTCTCAGCCTAGAAGCAGAACTTTAATATATTTTTCAGCAAGTTACGGCAAAAACTTCATTTTAACTTTGGCAAAGATTACTGTATTTTGCACTCTGAAACGTCAGTGCTGCAGTTAGCTGTGGAACAGCCCATCTTTGTCTGTGTTGGGGGCTGGTAAATTGGCAGTGGTTATTCTCATTTTTCCCACTGTATAATCAATTAGCAGCTTTGAACTCTACTTTGAAATCTCCTTCAAGGATTGTATACACTACACACTGCAATATGCACACTGCAAATAATTTTAAATGCATACTTGAGACATGAAAATGAGATTAAAATGAAAATGAACATGAAAGGGCATGCTTGAGATATGACATCTGTCAGCCACCTGCTTAAATTATAGCTAGCCAGTCAGGCCAGATGTACTGGTAGGTGTATTCAATTTTTGCACGTATATTGCATGAAAGTTTCAGTGTTTGCAAATTCACTGTGGTTGCAACTCTCCATATACTCCTCTCTTCCTTTTACATGTGATGATACCATTTTTTTTTCAAGTGGTACAAAAAAGGTGAGCTTTCTAAGAGCTTCAAATGCTGGAGCATTACAGAAACCCTAAAACCAGCTTATATTGTGGAGCAGGGTTTTTCTGATACATCTTCTCAATACTTTGAATAGAAGTTTTGATGGTTTTGCTTGAGCAAAGACATGATCTATGAGGAAAAGTAGAATTTCAGTGATGAATTCATCATTGGTATGATAACCTTGAAGGCAGGCTTTTCATTTACAACTTGTTAAAGACTTAACTTTCTTCAACATCCTTTATCCTTTGCATTTAATAAAGACCACAATTAATAGAATAATGCATGGTTATTGATATCTTAAAAATCTACTGATTTCAGCTGTGTTCAGCTTTTGAGCTTTATTTTTAACATGTGAAAACACATGACATGGCCACATTCTAGTTGGTTATAATCTTTGGTCACTTGTCTTTATTAATAAAAGAGAGAATCAATTTAGTGTGGTTCTGAATTAATATAATTTTAAAATGTTTTAAAAGAAAGATATCAAGCTTAGTACTAGTATTACTTAGCGGCATGGCGTTTCCACCTTTGTTGCTTGTTTAGTGCTTTCCCCTTCCATAACCTTTTTACTAGAAACAGATTTCTGCAGTGGAGTTAATATAGGAGTAAAAATAATGTTGTATAAGGGAAATTATATTAAAAAGGAAAAACTTGATAAAACCAGAGGGAAACATGGATTTTCAGAAAATTGCAGTAAATTTTTTAGGACATTCTAAATGCAAAGACTTTTCAGCCTTTTTATTCTTACAGCTTTTAAAATATTTTTTGATAGGAGAGATTTTGTTTTTGTTTCATTTAGTTTCTGATTTGATATTTGCTTGTTTCAGGAAAAGAATTCTTTTCAACAGAGCATTGATAATTTTCCCAAATCAGAAAACTCTAGCTGGAAATCATGAAGGCATCAGGTCATTAAGTGAGGACGAAAGACTTTTGCTTCACCTCTCGCTGATGCAAAGCTTTTTTCGCACCATTTTAGGCCCTGAGTCTTCCCTTTTGCTTTGAAACAAGCTGACAGCCTCAGGCTTTTGAGCAGGCTGTGTTACAAAGCCTTTTCAAGACCTACTTGGTGGAAAATCAGGTTATTCATGAGCTCATACATGGTGTCAATTGTTGTTGGTTTGTAGTTCTTTTCTGGTGGTCTCATCCTTCCTTGCATTGCTGTGGTGCCTTTGATTTTATTTTTTGGTATCCATCAAAGTAGACTGAAAGAATGGGTGAACAAGAAAAATCCTCTTCATTGACATCACTCTTGCTTATCATCTGCTGCTACGTGGTGAAGAAGAGAAAGTCAATCTGACCCACATATGAGACGGGACAGTTCATCAGGTCTGAGATTGAAAAAAAACTTCAAGCAATCTATAATATAAATAAGAAGTGACTTCTTGATTGCAGCCATAGCTGGTCCCTGAAAGGAAGCAGTGCACAATGAAACCAGGGAAGGGTTTTTTGTCTATTGTATTGTTTTCCTTCCTTCAGCAGCTCGATAGAATGAACCTGATTTCTTCAGGTACAGCTTTGCTTTTGTAGGTAGGGACTGAAAGGTTTTCGTGTGACAAATGACAGATCTTACCCTCTGGGGAACTGTCTATGTAAAATGAAGTTGCCCTGTCAGCAAAATCAAAAACTTCATTAAAATAGCTGAACAGAACTGTAAATGGAGATCAGGGAGTTTCTTGTTATAACCTGGTTTCCTAAACCAAAAAGGCTTTTGCAACCACGTTCTTTATAAGTGTCTGCCTAGCTGCATGTCTCCTAATAATAACTTTTCAATTTCCTGGGAAATCTCAATCCAGTCTGATGGAAAGCCAGCCAACCTCACATGTGTCACACTGCTTTAAGTTTTAGGAAAACACAAAGATGGGTTGTGGAGAATGTGCAGAGGTGTCCTTGGCTGATGAGAGGCTAAAGACAAATGTATCATTGGGTGGACATCTGTGAAACTGTAGGATAGGGCTGCCATGTACTGATAATGGAATAGCTGGAGCCATGCAGGTGTCCAGTGCAGACAAGCTGCCTTTTGGTCCTAAAGGTGCAGCTGGTGACACAGCCCTTTGCGTGTCCCTGTCCCCAGACCGGGGTGTTGGTAAGAGGTACCTGGTTGGTCTCTGCCAACCCCAAGCCATTGCACCCTCAGGGCTTCCAAGCCCAGAGAACTCACTTTTAAGAGTCTTCCATCGCAAAAACCAGACCCTTTCCTTTCCAGAACTACACCAATCTCATCAGCAAACCTGTCCTTCTTCCCTGCCACTTGATTATCTTCTCTTAAGCCACCCCATGATCTTCTCTTCCAGTTTCCCAACACGGAAGTTTCAAACGCACTGCAGCTGCTCCACCCCTGGATTTCAGCCTGGTTCAAGGAGCTGCTTTGAGCCAGCTGTGCTCCTGCTGGCTGCCCGTGTTCATTGCCTCTGCCTCCAGCATCACTGGATCTCTTGGAAGTTATCTGTGTGGGGAAAAAAGTCCTCCCTTCCCCCACTCCTGGTTTTCAGGAGATGTAAAAAAACTGGTTAGAAGCAGCAACTGTGAAAATTGAAGCCTATGAGCTATAAAACAGAGGGAATCTCTGGCAAGGCCCTGTAAGTAACTCTAAGCCTGTAATTCTCTCTACTCACAGCCTTGCTCTAAAATACCCTGGCTGACCTTCCTGGCACATTGTGAGGAAAGTTTACATATAGTCAAATGCCAAAATACTTGCTGTCATTAGCTTCTGGGGCAGGGATGTCAAAGCACCGTTTCTGGGACTGCTTGATAGGTTACAGGTTGATTGTATCTTATTCTAGTATTAGTGGTTCTTTTGAGCCTACTTTTTTTTTGTGATTGTACTTTTAATTATTTTAGAAGTTCCCAGGATATTCTATGCATCTGAATAGGCATTACAGCAAAAATATTAATGGAAATATCCTTAGAGATGAGGATTAGGAGCAGCACGAGGAATAGAGGAGGTCTCATTAGGCTGGAGACTTTTTCTTCTGGGTATAAAATGCTAATGGAGAATCCTGAAGTACCTGCATGAAAAGACTCTATGTCCCTTCTGTATTTATAGATTGCAGAGTGGGAGATGCAGGCAGTGCATACCTGGAATTAGACAGTTATTTTAGATGGTGGAAAGCAGGAGGGAAATTTTCAGATTAGAGTGTAAGAACACAACCATGTGACTTATTCAAATTAATAGGAACGGCATAGTGTAGTCTCTATGCACCACTTTGAAAATTTCCCTGGATGTTTTTCTTTGAATATTTATGCAATCAGAATAATATGTAGGCGATGAAGGAAAAGCCAGTGTAAATACAAAGTGATCACATAATTTTGCATGTTTTTAATTATTGACATAAACTCCACTTTTGTCCAGAAATAAAAAATACACATGAATGAAGTAGTTAAACACAAAAGAAGACTGTTTCAGCAATTATTTAGAAATATATTTTTAAAATTTAATTTCTAATAAAGTCACTTAACTTGATTGCACATTTAGCGAATGTATTTAAAATCTTTACTCCCATGTATGTTTAAAAACCCCCAAAATACAGATTGTTGAATCACTCTGCAGGAGATGTTTATGTCAATCAGTTCACCAGATATCAAACAACCTTCTGATAATGTATCCAGAGTCTCAATTTGATCTCAATATTGGGTTAAACTAATTCTTTTTATTCTGAAGAGTGTAGCTACACTGCAGGATGATATGAGAACGGTGTAGGAGGTAAAGGCCTCTGCATTTGCTTCAGAACCCATCTATCCAGTGTGTCCTGTGCCCAGTTACTGCTGGCTTAGCAAAAGACACATGGTGCTTATCATTAATTAAGTCATGAATGGTGTTAATTTTATTATCCTCTGGGCTTTCATTCAACATCATAAATCCAAAGAAGGGCTCATGGTTTCTGATTGTCAGTTCAGCTAGGGGAAAGAATAAAAAATGAAGCAGTTATGCCTGAAAACAAGTATCACATGGTGTCTGCATCCCCTCCAAAACTCAAGAGCCACAGCACTAATTTCAGCTGTTAGTACATGACTTTGTACACTGTGGCTTTCCCAGGACAGGTGCAGCAGGTCAAAAAATGACAATGCCTGCAAAATGAGAATAATTCTGAATCAATATAACCCTTAAAAAACCTGGCATGAAAAGTAGATATTCTGCAGCTTTCCTTGTTTACCAAGTGGTTTTCACATTTTGATGTCTTGTCAAACCAAGCAGCAATCTTCCGCCAAATAATTCCGCCACCAATTACGGGCTTTGTCATGGGCTTTGTCAGTTCATCTTCTCTGCCCTATAGACTGAATGCTGGATGCAAAAGATCAGAGAAGAGAAATGTTTTGCTTTCTCTCTGTATAACACAATTTTAACCCAAAGATCCTCAAACGCTGAAGTTGTGAAGCAACAAAATTCCTTCCCAAGACCCCACACTCAAAAAAAGAAACCATCCCATCTCCAGCAGGACCAAGAGTCTCAAACCCTTCCTAGCAAGATGTGGTATAGGAATGGTCAGAGGGGTAAGGAGAAATACATAACAAATTGATCAGTATCAGAGAGAGTGATCCCCTACGTGTCACAAACAAAATACAAACACCTTCTCAATCCTATAGAAAATCTAAGAGAATAAATTCTCCTGGCAAATACATGTGGGTATTCCCCCAGAGAAGGAGAGTTTAACTGGCTCATGTAAAGAAAGACAAATTGCGTAAACTGAGTACCCAAAAAGTAAATTATGAGAGCTGGAAAATCGTGCTAGGTGAATGTGGGCATCCTCAGCTGTTTCCAGCAGCTCATGAACAGCTGGAGAGCAAAACCTCGAGCCACACAGCTTGTGGTGCCACAGGAGTGTCCTCACTGCCAATATAATTCAGAATATCAGTGATTCCTATTTCAGTGGTTCAGATCAAGAGAGATGGGAGAGCAAACACAGAAATGATCTAATAAAAACATCCACTCCTTTTTCTTATCTTCAGAGTCAAGAGGAGGGAAGTAAGCATCTGACACACCACGGGGCAGGCACCCCTGTGTGGGAGAACAAACTAGGAGGCATTTGTAACGAGGTTAGGGAGCGAGACACTGGTGTGTTGGACAATGCATTGACTTCTCTGATAAATGTTTTCTGAAAAGTAATTTCCAGAGCTAGCAAGGAATTATGCAAATGGAGAAATAATCAGATAAGCTGATCAAGAGCAAAAAAATGAAACAGTCTTTCAGGGTGCAGTTATGAAAAGATGATTGGAATGCATTTAGCAGTGTTCAGCTAATGAAGTCAGAGTTGTAATTGCAGGCAGGTGAGGAAACCAAACAGATTTTAAATGATAAATCGCTATTTATGTTTTTTAGATTTGGAGGAAGTAAGGACTTCATTTTTTTCCTTTTTTAATTTATATTTTGTGAATTCATTTGCACATTTCAGAAGTATATTCTTTGGGATTTTCACATCATGGAGCTAATCCAAGATCAATTCAAGTGATGAAAATTTACTGGATTTACTTTTTTCGGTAGAACCAATGCTATGGAGATGTGAATTTGGATAGTGTGGCATTTGATGTTAGGCAGGGAGGGGTGCTGTGACTTATTAGTTATTTTGGGATGGAAGGAAAGAAACACATTGTCATATGCTAAAGGAGATATTAAATGTCATTCCCTTGAGCACATGACACCTATGTGGAAGTCTTATGAAGTCTAGGTATCACTATTTTTATTATATATTAGGTTATCACATTTCCACTGATGTCTCCCCACGTACTTTCATGTTTATTCCACTGATGTCTGCCCATGTATTTCATGTTAGATGAACCATCACTGCTTTCTGATTGAAAATACTTTGCAGTACTATTAGTTCTCAACTATTTGAGGGAAGAGTTATCAGTGTTATCCATGGTTCTTTCTAGCAAGAGAAAAGCTACACATGCTTAAACAGCACTAAAATTGGAAATTCAGCAGGTATTCCTAAGCTGTGTAGTGCAGTTTTATTAAACCAGAGAAACTTATGTCTTGCAAAGTTACAAGCAAGTTTAGATGAGTGTAAAGATTTAGCAAAATCAGTGTCTCAAACCAATGTCCTAAATCACTGTGATTTATTGGGTTTTTATTCATAGCCATGAATTCCAAACCAAATGCAAACAGAAGTCTTCAAACCTCTTATTCAGAGTCTCTGAAGTCCACTTCTCTTACTAAATTAATAGGGAACATTTTTACTGCATATTAACTTACAGTTACTTTTCTCATTGCCATTAATTTGAAGTCATTTTATTGTACCCATTCAAATTTTGAGGAACTGGTGTCTTGGAGAACTACAATGCATCCAAATATGAAGAGATAACTAGACCTGTTCCCTGCAATCTGGACTGTGAGGATAGACTCCAGCCAGCAGTACACAGCCCTCTTGAGGTCAGAAGGACAGCTGATGGGTGCCACAGTCCACCTCTGGATTGGACTGCAGGACAGTGGCCTGGGAGAAGAGAAATGCACTCTAGGGCTATCACTGCTGCTTTGTGGCAGTTTTTTGGCTTTCGCAGAGGAACAAGAGCCAGCTGAGGGGCAGCCACTCTCCACCCCTTGGATTTCCCATGTTGCCAACTGTTCCTGACACCACCACACACTTCCTGAGACTATTCTGAATTCAAAACCGTTCTAGATAGAGATGAAGGTTCAGGAGGAGGAGCCTTCATTCTAGGTGCTTAAGGGGAGAGTAAGCACTTCATCAGAGGCTGCAGGGGCTGGGGGCCTTGGTGGAGCAGGAGGTGTCCTCAGCCGGGACAATGAAGCCCTTGTGTCCCAGGCACCATAAGGCATCACGTGCAGCATTCAGTCTCCAGCAGTTTAATTTTTTATTTCAATAGCCAGTCACCTGCAGTGGAGTACATTGGTGGAATATATTTCAAACTAGTGCATTTTCAGGCTACTAAAGTTACTAAATTTTCCAAGGTGTTTCTAATTTAGGCTTTTGTTCTTTCCAAATGAGCTATTAAAAATCAGTCTGGTTACAAAAAATACCCTGCATGTGATTACAATGGCACTAGAAGCACCAAAGACAAACAAGCATTTCTGAGTTGCATTCAACACATTCCTTATACTGCTAGCAGACAGATTGCAATTTTTTTAAAAATCAAATTATAAGAGTTAAAAACAGGTTACTCAACTGTCTTTCAATTTCTTAATGCAGTTTTCTGCTGTTGTGTGTAGCTCTGTGTCCTGTTCTCCTTATGACAGTGCATTCTTCTGGTACCACTGCCTGAAAAGCATTCTGCCTCTGCTCAGTGTGCAGCACCCATGCTGTGTCTCTCCGCTCATAAACTGGCATTCAGTGCAAGGCGCGTTTTCATTTGTCTGTGCCTAGTTTAGCAACACTGTTTAATGGAGGTGGTTGTGTATGGACATTCCTGCGTTCTGGAAGAAAGCATCCTTAAATATGCATTTTCAGAACTTCCTCAGGTGAATTGCTTGGGTGGATATGAATGCTTCAGTCTTTTGGGGATGCAGATGTGGTACAAGACAGAGGGGGCAAGGTATAGGATTTGGTTTATAGATACTGGAATCACAACTTTGCTTGTTCTTAATTCTTGTGAAACTCACTTGAAATCCTTGTTTTAACCTACTTCCCTCTAAATTAGTGACAGGTTTGCAGGGACAAAATTTCTGACTGCTCTTTGTGATTTTTTTTTTTCCCCTTGAGCCCAGGTTTGAAAGGGATTTGTCATCTTGTGTTTGTGAGCTCAAAGTGTAGGTGTAATTATGAGTAATTAGTTTAGAAATTAAGTATTTCTTCAGAAAGATAGGTTTTCAAGCAGGATACATATGTAGAAAATCTATATAATGCCCTTAATTAAAAAAAAAATTCCATATTAGTAGCCTGGAAGTATCCAAGCAGTAAAAAGAGTTTAAGCTTTGTTTACATTTTGGCTGCAAGAGGTGCCTCTCTTTAAGTATTTAGATAAACAAACCAAAGCTGCTGTTTTCATTAGCATGTAACACAGACCCCAGTTTCCTTACCTGAGAGAACGTTAAACTAAAATTCAGTGGCAGAAAGCAATTTGATCTCTTGTAAATAGGAGTCTTGATAAACCTAACACTATGGGAAAAAAAATCCCAACAAACCAACCTTCAAATTTCGTACCTATTGACATTGCTTAATAAAAACATCTCGAGTGCTGGTGCTTCTGGGTGTGTTTCCAATAGCAATGTGATTGCAAGGCTCCGTGGATAAAGTTACCAATCCTTTGAATTCTGACCTTCAGTCTAAAACAGCTTTAGAGGTTACTTTTTTTCCGATTTGTGAGATTGCAGAGAAAAAGTTAATGCGGCTGGAAGGAAGCGGGGGAGGGAGCTGGGCTTGGAGATGAGAACTGGGTCTTTGAAGCCATCTGAGAAGTTTTCCTCTGGCCTTGATTTGTAACAACAAATATTGGCAGTCTAAGTCAGTAATTATGCGAAGTTCCAAAATACAGCCGAATGCTCTATTTTGAAACTTCTGTGAATACAATTCCTATTGAGACCCAATTGATTATAAGAGAAATTATACTGTTGTGTTTGAAAAAGTCTGGATTCTTGGGGCAGCTTTACCCATCAAAATCTGGGAGTAGCTTAAGTCCATCATCTGTGTCTACAGGGAGGGGACACCGCAAAATTGGGTCCCCTGCATCAACTGGACGTGTCTCTCTCTCTCTCCTGTGAGGATGAGAGTTTGGATGATCACCTTCAACTAAATGCTTAATTTTAGATGGTTACACATAGGAGAGAATCTAGCCTCTGCTGAACAAATGATGGTCATGGTATAATTACTGTAAGCTTAAGAAGAATTTATTGTGTTAAATTTCTTTAAAATAGGTTGTGGGAAAACCATCGATGGAAGTATAAAATAAATCACAGGACTGTTTTAACTTAGACTTGTACTTTGTCCTTTTCATTACAAGGCCCACAATGTGGAATATTTATGCATGTCCCTTTTAGAAGATATTTCACTGTTCCAGGTCATCATAAGAAAAATTTGTGTGACTGAATGTTTCAAAGTTAAGGATGTACATATTTACTGTATTCAGCTAACGCAAGGTTTTTAATTTGAATGTCTGTTTATGAGTCACTTATATTAGTCATAAATGCAGGTTTGTCTTAATAACTTGTCAAAGTGAGCCTGGGTTGCTGTTCTTTCAAATTGCTTTCTAATTCTAAATGCTTTAATCAATAATTATTTTCTCTATATAATATTTTTAGGGTTTTTTGTGCAGCCTTATATATCAGTAGCTGAAAAATTATGTCATAATTGACACAAATAACTAAAATACAGTAATGATCCACTGCTCCATCTGCTGTTGAACAGTGACATGAGTAACACTCCAGAAAAAAAAATACGGAATGCATTTAGGGGATAATAACAAAATGGAATTTACAACAAATAAACCTATTGTGTCTGTGGTTAGTGAACAAACATATTTTTCTTGCAGAGTAAAGAATTCTGAGTATGACTTTAATTCAGAGTTGAAAGACAAAGAGGAACTTTCCGTCTTCCTTTTCACCTTATAGGAGGTGCTGACAAAACTATTTTTGTTCATGTTAGTGGGAAAAAATTGGGAAAAAGTCTAGTATTACTGAGCTAACTCATGTCATACAGTGCTCTGTATTTATATCACTGGCAAAAATGTAAGTTATTGCTGTGAAAAAAAAATTTGCAATGATTTGTAAGTTCTACCTTTATTCTAGTAGAACTAAATGAAAGATGAGGAAGGCCTAAACAGTCGTGGGAGGATAAACTATGGAAAAATGGCATGTGTGTGAAATGATGTGTTTTATAGTCTCTACAGAACAACAGGACTTGATTATTTTGTCAGCTCACTGGTAATCTCTCATTTGTAGTGTGTTCTTCCTGCAACCAGTCTTCCGAGGAACTACTGATTATAGCTTTTATCACCTGTTAGAATGCTAGCAAGCTGCTTCTCATCATCGGTGGTGCATTTGATTTGACTTGTTCATTTTTATAAGCAAATTATTATTCACACATCACAGTGAAGGATGATTATTTTCAAATTTTAGGCAGTTATGTTTCCCTGCTGAGCTGGAGTAAAAGCCTGAATGTCAATTAGAAAAATTAGCTCTTTCTCTAGGATGCTCACAGATTGCAATTTACTCTTTTAATTTCACCCCCTATCTTGTAAACAGGTAATTCTTCAAATAACTTTCTTCAGACACATCTATGTTGTCTTCAGCAAGACTTCTTTTATTAATAGTTACATGATTATGTATCTTTTGAGCAGAGATTTTGTGTGACAAATAAAAGTAACACTCCACTGATTCTTAGGTACTGTAGACAGTATTAAAAGTCCCTCTGTAAAACTCTTGAACTTTATTGGAAAATGGAAGGTAATTTTCTGTAGTTTGATTTGATAGCTAAGACATTGCTTAAATGAAGACTGTTGTAGTTGGAAAAGCTACATTGCTCTCATACCTGGAGTAGATCTTAGAACTCTGCCCTCAGGATGCCACAGACCTGGTGTCTCAGTCTTTAGGGAAAAGCCATCACTTTTGGGTAGAGCATCTACTTCAGATGACCTGGAGACCAGAGCTTTACAGTATTTTTGTGTGGCAACCATTACCTTCATGAGATTTCTAGAAGAGACAAGTAATGTAGGGTGTTAAAAAAACACCCAAAGGGAAATCATAGTATTGGATACATTTAAAATCTAAGTTCATCTACTTTTCCTTCACCTTGCAAAACTACCTTTTTATTTACTGAGTATATCTATAATTTACACTACTGGTGCTTATATGTATATATATATAAATGTATATATATATACACACACTATTTTTTTCTCCCTTTAACATAATGCTTTTAAGATACAACAAATCTACTGAAAAAAACCAGCATACTTTCACTTTGGAGAGTGAAAAATTGAGATACACTAAGGTATTTGCTTTCAAACGAGTCTTTGAACCCTTCTGTGGACAGTCTGCATTTGTTTATATCATAGCTGTCAAGAATAATTTCAGAATCATATGTAAATCATGCATTCATTCAAATAGCTAAAGCAGCATCTACTTAAGATTAATAAAGATTACTATTTCCTATTTTAAATTATACAAAATGGTTCTGTAATTTGTACCAAAGTGGTGCATTGAAAAAAACTACAACTGCATGCAAACTAGCAAAATGAGCAAACTGGGGCCAGCAGTTCATACATGTTTTGGCTAAGAATGATGGTTAACCATGCATACCTTTTCTTATAACACATTACTCACAGACCTTAATTCAATATTAATTTTATCCAATATATCTTGAAAGAATATAATTAAATTTTTCTTCGTAGGCACACTGATAGTTTTTGGACAGAACACTTAAAACGGTTGATTTCTGTCACTTTTATTTTTTATATTTACCAAGGTCTCTTTTAGCTTTTGCTCACATGAGTGGCATGAGACAATATGGGCTCCTGTCAAATGCTGCAAACTTCTGTTCCAGCCAGGGATGTCTCTAGGCAACAGCTGCTATGTGTAAGATAAAACTTGTATGGAGGCATAGGAGGGATATTGCTTCTTCAGAGGGTTCTGACGTTGCACTGCAGTTGTTATGGGAAGAGCCAGGCGCAGGCTTTCAGGGGCAATGGGATGCATCTTTTGCTTTAATAAAGTGTGGTCTTCCTAGGCCTATTTCTGGTATTAAATATTTCAGTAGTATTTCCTACTTGGAGACAAACATATGAACATCCCACTGTTCCATATCCATCCTATGTCTAATTTTTCTTAATTACCAGAACATCTGTAATCGTGGCACCTAAGCGCCCAGTAAATGTTGTGTTCCAGATGGACCCATTTTACTTGTGCTAAAACAAGTGTGTGACACTGCATATGAAGTTAAAACCATATTGCATGAGTAATGGTTGTAATAATATACCCAATAGCTTGTTGTGCATTTGATATAATGTAATAGGCCTGGTCCTTTACTTCTTAGGACTCTTGAGATGCCAGCTGCATTAATGGGAATGAAGAATCAGGGCAAATTTAGGCATGATGTAAACATATGCAAATCTCACTGAAATCTCTATTCCAAATCCAATGTTAGTGCAATTGTGGTTTGAAAATGATGTTGGGTGCCAATGACCAACAACCCATCCTGCACTGATTTGGTATGCAGTTACTGGGAAGAACAAACCCCAAAAGATAAGTAAACAAACCTCTTTCAAGTAGGTTTCAAATCGGTGCAGTGCTCAGCTGTCATAATTAGATTACCTATTGAAATAAAAAGAACTGCACTCACTTAAACCAAATGAGGATCTGGTGCACAGTATCAGCTGTAGGATAAGTTCATAGGTTAGACCCTATCATGGGGTAATGATATACACTAATCTGAAGTCCAATCTTCAGACATCAGATAAAAAACTTTAAGGCACTGTTTAATGGCTGTATAAACACAGAGGACCCTACTTTATCTCATATCCCCCATCTAGATCATTTATATGGCTTCAGTTCCCATACTGCCTACATGCCATACTACAGAAGGGATTAAAAATTCAAAGCTAATTCTTTTCTTGTCATGCATCGTCAACACCCTTTTTCTGATCATCTTAGCCTCTGTGTAATTTATCCCATGTTTATCCTCACATCATCAAGCTCTGTACGTGTGTGTGGGGATCTGTCTTACTTTAATTAAATACAGAGACGGGGCACACTCCTGAAGTTATTACTTAGATGAAACTCCCAGTAGGGACTACAAACTAAACAACAATAAACCTGTTTCAGTAACCTTTACATATAAAATACTAAAAGGTATTCATATATTTGTGCTATTTGGATTTTTTTCAATAATGGAATGAAATAGATTTATGCTAAAATTTACATGCATCACTGAAATCACAGTCTTCTTTTTAAATATTTTTTTTATTTCCATAGCATCATTTAAGTATCACTATTTTTGAGAAAGGGTTTTGAGTTACGTTTTCCAGTGTTAGATTGTACCTCACAACAACAATATGGTACTTTTTGAGTTCTTCTAGAAAAAAATGAGCTTCTGCTTTGTTAAAGTGTGTGCCTGATATTTTTCATTTAATAGATGTAGCCTCTACAGTCTGTGAAGCAAGATGTGTCGTTATATTGGATGGGATAGGGCGTTTAAAAAATGATCTTATTAACACTGGTAAAGAATTCAGCGGTAAGCATTTTCCAGAAGATTGTGGCTGTTCCAAAAAAGCGTATAGTTCAGAATGATTGCATAGCCTTGTGTTTCAGTGTTTCAGTGACTTTTACCTGACAAAACTGTGTGACTCCATAATAAGTAATTTGTATTTCTTTCACAGTTTAATATAGAGCATGATAAATAGTTTTCTTGGCGTGAGATGTGGTTGGGGACTCTGAAGAAATCATGGGATTGTGTTTGTGCTGGCTACGCAGACGGGCCCAATCGAAAACTGCTTATTTTGACCTGGGTTCCCATATATGGTGTGTGACTATCCCGAGATCCCTTTTCTCCGCTAAACAAAATGAAATCCTAGGTGCCTTTTCAGCTCGAGGTTGACTTGTAGCTTTGCAAACCGATCTGCTTTCCTGAAGTATTCCCAATGTACTTGCTACAAAATAATGTCTCACTTATTGGGATGTAGTAGCCAGAAGATATTTCTCCTCTAGAAGTATTGCTTTCATTCACAGATTAGTTAATTGAAGGTAAGGATATATTAGCAGTGAATAACCACAGGTTTTTGTAAAGAGAAAAAAAGTTCTGTTTCGATCTGTTTATACAGTGTAAAGTTGGGGGGGTTGTTGATTTTTGGTTTTGTTTTGGCTTTTTTAAATTTAGTACTTTAGACCTGGCGTGGTATTAAGTCTTCTTTTTTGGTACTACAAATCATGACGCTGTTTTCCTCATCATATTTGGATTATGCGTACTGAAAAAAAGTGCACTCAAAAATTAGTGTTACATGAAGTGAAAGATACTGTCTGCAAAGTGGAAATCCTCTGGAGAATGCTGATCAAATTTAGTTACTATGTATGTTATAATGTTTTTTAACATAATGTATGTATTTTTAAAAGAGTTTTTTTTAATTATGAGCAACTAAAAGTTCTGTAATAGAAAAGCATCATAAACGCATTTCAGTTTAATGGCTTACTAATTAAATTACTTAATTACTTATTGATTGGTAAAAGCTAAGCCTTATAGTTACTGTTACTTAATGCACAAATTTAACTCTATGCAACCATCTCTGTTCTTTGGGAACATTTGTGCGATCTGTGGAAATGGCCTTTATACAGTTTTAAATTTTAAAACTTTAGTAAATGATTAGTAATAATTAAAATACGAATTTGACTATATTTACAATTGTTTTTAGTTGTACAGATATTTAATGGTTTAAACCATTTTAAAAGTTCCAGATATTTTATTTAATAAATACGCTTAAATTGGAGAAGGCTAGCTTAAATAGTTTTAGCACACCCTTTCTTTACAAGATTGCAAGAATCTCAGATATTTGAGAACAAATCTGTTACATATCCAATCAAAACGGCATGTCCGGACGTGCATGCTGGTTGTATGCTTAAGAGCCTCTATGAGTATCCCTATTTAGCTTCTCTCATTGATATAATGTTGGTGTAATTCCAGTTATTCTATTAGGACGGCTTTAGCTTAAACCCAGCTCACAAGAGGGGACGCATCTACACACAATTCAACTTTCTAAATGAGGAAGGACCCGAGGGATTTTCAGGAGTTTTTCTGGGGTGAGGCTGAGGAAAGTGCAAGGAAGGGGGGCCCTGTCAGCGGGGCAGGGGGCGGCCGGGGGCCAGGGGCGCGCAGTTTCCGCGGCAGAGCGCGGCAGCCCCGGCTGCCTTTCGCCCGTGCAGGAAGGTTGACTTCAGACCGCGCAAGCCTCATTGCATTTGTTGCTTTTAAACCAATAAGGTTGGGACAAGAGAATAGCTGCGGTTTGCATTACAAAAACAAAAACAAAACCCAAAGGGGAANAAAAAAAAAAACCAAAAAGAAAAAAAAAAAAAAAAAAAAAAAAAAGAAGCAGAGAGAAAAAAAAAAAAAAGGAAGGCGAAGGGGAGTGAAGAGGAAAGCGGGCGCGGGAGCGGCAGCGTGCCCCCAGGCACTGCCTGGGCAGACACACAAGGCTGAGCAAACAGACGGCGGGGCTGCAGGCAGCCTCCCTCGGCCGCGCTTTGTCTGCCCGGCCCGGCCCGGCCCGGCCCGGCCCCGGGGCCTCTCTGCAGGGGCCGCCGCAGGAGGCAGCACGAGCGAGGCAGGCGCGGTGCGGGGCCGGGACGGATGGAGCAGCCCCGACCCTTCCGCGGGTNAAGGGGCTCCCTGCAGCAGCCCGGCTGCCGGGCAGCGCGGCGTCCCGCGGCGGCGGGGCCGGGCTGCGCGGAGGGGCAGCGGCGCTCTCCGCGCCTTCTGCCGCGCCGGAGGAGAGCGGCGCTCAATTATAAATCACTGGGTGCAGCAGTTAATTTTGGCCGTAGTTCAGGCTAGGGTTTGCAGGCTTCCCACGAAACAGATGTTAGGAGGCTCTGTTTATTGTGATCAGCCAGGTTTGGGGATTCTCCTCTTTGATTTCCTCGAATGCTAATGTTTCGGCAGATAGGAGTAGCGTAATGGGGAGATGTTAGATGGGGGGTGGAAATAGGCACGCACGGTACGAAACCAGCAGACCTTGTTGAAAGAGACATGGGAGCGTGAGAAAAATAATAAAAAAATTGTGAAGAAGAATGCCTGACAGAGATTTTGACAGTGCTTTCTGAAGCAGGAAATCCTTTTGCTTAATATGTTTAAATTTTCCAAACACCAAGGAAAACACGCAGATCCCCACAGGAGAACTTTTCAGGATGACAGAATAAACATCTACACAACTGAAATATTTGACGTTTATTGACATTTTAGGTGGCTTATTTAGAACGGTGATCTTAGAACAAGGAAGTTTAAAGACCTTCTGAAATCTTATTATATTTACATCTTGCCTTCGAGCAACCAAGACCCACCAAACATTTTCTCGTTGTTTCAAACACCAAAAGGAAGGACTGCCCTTTACAGTGCAAGATTGATTCTGGAAAAGTAAAGGTGTTAGTGCACTTAAAGATGTTTCTTTGAAGGTGGTTGGGTTTTGGTGTGTTTTTTTCTTTCTTCTATAAGCAAACATTTAAAACTGAGGTAAGCGGAAGAGATAAAAGCTTGCCGGGAAAAAAATGATAGTGTGTTTCATGTAGTTTGTTTAAATTTAAAAATGAGCACCGAGAGAAATTTGGAATAAGAAGTGGAAATGTGGTGTAGTGTATCACTGGAAGTTTTTAACATTAGATACCATATATAAAGATTATTTTATTTTCCAACCCATACTGAGATGGTTCGCAAAGCATATGCCAGAACATGACTACTGGTTTGAGGTGTCAAATAAATTAATAGTTCATATATGGATATGCATCCGTAAAAGTACATATATGTGTGTGTATACACATTAGAGCATTTTAGGTGTATAAACACCACCTTTTCATGTCGTTCACAAACCCATGACATGCAGTTTTTAGCCAAGCACCTCACTGCTGTCAGAGTTTTCCCAAGGCCTGGAAGGGTCTGGAAATGAGCAGCAATACCCTCTCAGCAGCTCTGCGCAGTGACAGACAGCTTGAGTCACGCTTTACCTTAGGAGAAAAAAAGAACGAGTAATCATTTTGTTTGAATTGCAATAAGTACGAAATATTTCTCAGGAGCCAAAAAAAATCTTGGAAAAGCAGAAAGACATTCTTAAATGGCTGGTCATAATAGAAGCATTGTCACATTGTAGTACTACTTTCTTAAAGGGAAGAAAGTGTTGGGATTTCAAAATGTTTCATTCATGACTGTATGAAATGAATAGACAGGATAGCACTTTTAGGAGAATTTAAACTAGCAATTAAAAATTAAATAACTGCAATTATCTGGTTTTGCTCTAATAAGTGCAATTTGTCTTTGATGTGAGTATCTAGTGAAAAAGCCCTACCTCTTCCCTTGGAGCCCAGCGATATGTGATTATTGGAAGAGTGAAAGTATTACCAAGTTTCCTGGGTTGCCAGCAAGGTGCCTTTCTGCAGCCAATTTGCATTTTAGTTTTGTAACATTTTGGCTGTTGAAGCCATTATGTCAGTAGATACTGCCTGTGTTGTTCTTTTAGGGAGGCAAAGAGTGCTATTGGGAAAAAGTCCCTTTCTCTCCCTCCCTCCACCCCTTCCTAAATTTTTTTTTTGCTAGGAAGGAACACCCTCATTTGAAAACTGCCATTGTCTTTGAAATTTTCTTCTCTAAAGTAGAAATGTTTTTTAAGAGAAAACGTGTGTGCTGGCTATAGTTTTCTGGGTTAAATTCTTATTTTCACTTCGAAAATTTCTTTTCAGCTGGAAAAATGTTTTAAATTATAGCCATTAAAAAAATTGCTCCTAGCAAGCAAAAATACTGTGGAAAACCTGTAATTTAGACAAGTACCTACATTTTATTTGCTCTATGCTGCTGAAATTTAGAATCCCTTCCCATTTACAGTTTACTTTTCACAGAACATTATTAACTTTTTGGCTTCATACATGATCTTCTGTCAGATGCTTTTGATTTGTAATTTAGCAAAGTATAATAAACAGTGCAAAAGTCATGAATTTTCCTCTGCATCCTGAGCTCTGTGGTAGGGAAAATGTGATAAAATGTGTACCTTAAGTCTTGTTTGATGATCTCTCAAAGCAAGTTTGCCTTCTGGAAATAATTTCTGGGGTTGAAGAGCATGGTATTAACAGATTTAATGTGGCTATTCAATGGATTGGTGGAGTACTATGTGAGGTTTAACAAAATGAGAGAGACAAATTGAACATCAACAAAACCTACATCTGTGAAGAATTATAAATTTAATTAGAAAAAAGGCAAACTTAAAAGACCTCATTAACTAATCAGAATTTGATGTTACTGATTTAAGATTCTTAAATGGATGAATTTTAAGTAGCTTTGCTATCATTGTCCTTTTTTTCTCGTCATGCACTGCATAGTGCCCAATCTGCAATCTGTACTAAGGAGAAAGATGTGAATGTTACAAAAAATCAAATTATACACAGTAATGTTTTTGAGGTATTAAGAAGAATGTGTATGCCATTTAGCATACAAGGCATTTTTAGTTTAAGGTTTAAGCAGAGCACTGAAGGGGGTGTGACAGCTCTTTTTTTTTTTTTTTTTTTTTTTTTTTCCTTAATGTGACCCATTTCTGTCTGGGTAAGGCCACGTGTTTGGGTTTTTCCCCCCCACATTTTATTTGATATGTGAGTTATGTTGCCAAACTTCAATTATGCAGAAACCTGTTGACAAAACAGGAATATATGAGAGAAAGCACAAGCATGCACCACCCAGAAATGTTTTTATTCTATGAACTATCTGGTCATCGTAAGTGTGGTTCCGTAGTACGTTGTAATTTTGTACTGCACATAAAAAACTGAAAGCATGTGAAGTGTAGCATTTTGTAAACTGTAACTAATTTCGCTCACATCTGTGTCTAATTGTTGTCTGCATTCGCATTCTTGAGAGTAGATTTATTTTTCCTGGACCACTCTGTGGATTCAGCTGACCAGCCTAAGTGAGGATTAGTTGTTTTAAAGTTATTTTGATTAAAGAGTCATTTTTAAATTTGGTAACGTGCAACACATGGTTTAAATAATCCTTGAAACACAAAGGAATATATCTAAAGTACGTCTAATGAAAATGAAAATTGTGGATATGAACTTTCACAAATCATAGAGTGTTGGAGGACATTTAAGGTATATATTTAATTCACTTTGAATGAGCTGGTTATTTTTTTTTGCCCTGTTCCACGAATACGTAAATGAGATCTTTCTCTCTATGCACATACATGTACCTGTATGTATGTATATAATGTATATATTTTCAAATGTATAGAAGTTACTATTTTTGTAAAAATTTAGTACCTAAAATAGTGAGGATTACATTTTAAAAAATAATTTTAATCAAGTATGAATAATTGTGTAGGGCATGTTGGAAAACACCAGTGAGTTAAAGCATCCATTTGAAAAAGGAAGTTTTTTTCTACTGTAAAAGATAAGTTTTAAAAGATCCTGTGCAAGAGGGAGTGAAGATAGCTCTGTAGACAAACTTAGTTCTCACCTATAATTTTTTCCAGGTGTTTAGAAGTAACAGCAGAAGCATATCCTAAGGCGCTCTGCAGCAGTTTCTGGGGTAAAGAACTGAGGGGAAAAAAAAAAATCCTTAAACCAAAACTCACAGTTTTGACTGTATCTGCTAGTCTAGTTTGATTTGGCATGCAGTGATGTATTGAAAAGCGTGTTATGCAGTACTTTAAGTACCCAGTTATAAAAAGATTGATGTTTTTCAGCATGCATTATTGCATGCTTCTTGACATCATTTGTAATGTTCTTCATTGCCTGACTGCCCCTAGCAGTTGTTTACTCTTGCTGGTAGTAATTCCGTCTGTGATTAAAAATAACAAAAAACCCACCCTACAGACACATAAGTAGGATTTGCTCGGATGATTTTTATGGCACTTAAAATGCCTCATCTCCCTTGTCTTTGCTCTGTGATCATTTAAGAGATGTCAGTTCAGGTTGAATGGAAACGCACAAGAAGGATCCTCACTGCGGACATTAAGAGGGTATATACCTTGCCCAGACAAGCTTTCGTGTGCTTTTAAGCTAACAGCATCAAGCAGTGTATTTCCACCTGAATTTTGTCACCTGCTGACAATTGGTACTGGCTAGAGTTTGTTAGCAAAGCAACAGGGTTTTTCTGATGGAATATGAAAACTATTACTCACCTGAGTTATAAAAGGAATAATTTGATTAAGAAATTATTGGTGGGTTTCCCAGTGGCACCAGATCCCTTTTCTTCATGAGTGACTTCAGAGGTAAATGCTACAGCTTCCTCCCATTTATTTAGCCAGAAGTGTCCTTTTAAATCATTTTAATCAGAAATCTCATTAGCAACTGGAATTTTTAGGAGTAAGACTGTGCAATAACATGTGAAGTTTTTATTTTAATTTGACCTGGCTGGAGATGGGCTTCTTTTAGAGATGGTTCTGTAAGGCTGTTGGCTATATAGTGAAGGTCTTTACCATAGATAGACTCCCCCCTTGTTATTCTCTAGCCCTCCCCCCCCAAAAAATAACATCGGCATCTCCAGCTTGCCTTTGGGGTTAGCTTGAGTTGTGGGTTCCCTGTGGCCCAGGCACAGAGGAAGGATGGCGAAGAGGAAAGGCAGAGGAAAACCAGTATGATGAGGGCAGGAACCTGTCAAGGCCGAATGGGAGAGGAGGGATGAGGAGAGGCGAGCGGAGCGGAGGATGCTGCGGGCTCGGGGCTGGAGCAGCTGGGCTGCCCTTGGCGGGCGGCGCGGCGGGGTTACCTTTGCGGGGTGCGGGGCAGAGCCGAGCCCAGCCGGGGGAGGAGTGAGCCCCTCTGCAGCTGTCACGGGCCCCTGATGAATCACTATCCCGTCACTTGGCTGCCGTCCCCTGGCGCGGGGAGGAGGGAGAGAGACCTGCCGGGGAAACAACAGTTGAGCCTTCAATTTAAAGACAATATGCCTTTCACGGGCACCGCACCTTCCA
Source organism: Picathartes gymnocephalus (assembly GCA_013390045.1). Taxonomy (NCBI): domain Eukaryota; kingdom Metazoa; phylum Chordata; class Aves; order Passeriformes; family Picathartidae; genus Picathartes; species Picathartes gymnocephalus. Next base: position 102,750 of record WEKY01038846.1, read on the forward strand.
CCTCTCCCTTTGGATTTAAAGGACAGAATTGTCATCCGTGGTGATATCCTTTCTTTAAATTAAAGCCTCATAGTAAAGCGGAGTAATAGAAGCTTCTGTTTGTTTCCCTGGTTTACAGGTGCAGGAGTCCCAAACCAGTTCAGATGTTGCTGTTTCCTCAAGCTGCAGGTAAGGATTTGACTGAAAATTGTTAATTTTTTGCAAGCCTTTTATTGTTGGTTTTGTTTTTTTTTAACTGCAAGTGATAAGTAAAGTATTTATTCTTGTTTCCCATATTAAGCATAAGAGTAAATGCTGGAGCGTAGCTTCGCGTGCGTGCAACTGAGTCTGTAACCCATGAGCACATAACTTTTTCACTAAATTGTTTGAGTTTATATTCGATGCTGACGTTTCAAACTCATTGCAGTATCATCTTCTTTTTGTATAGATTGTTTTAGGTAAAGAAATATAAAATGAAGGATCTATGTTTAGGACCTGTGATAAAATTTCAGTTAAAAGACAAAAGCTTTTTACCTGAATTGACACTTAGGATATTTATACCATTACTGCAGGAGTAAATTTATGTATAATTTTAATAGTCTTTAAAAGAGCCTAAGCATTTCTTTTAAACTGAAAAATTACTGCTTCAAGTGCCTTGGAGGCACAGTAACCTATGAAGTTTCTGCTGGGAGCAATTACTTAGAATGAGTACATCAAATAACAATATCAAAAATTTTAGGTATAAAGGAACAGAAGGATAGAGCCCTTCAGTCATAAGCGCCAACATCAACCATGGGTTATGTCAAGGTGGTGATGACTGTTGGCCTTTTAATATAAGGCTATTGAAACCACAAATCTGAAATATTCAGCTGCCTTTGTGCCACTTAAATGTTTAATTTTTTGCTTTAGATGAGAATTGCTCTTTTCTCATTTTGACTGAGCGACAGCTGCTGAGATACAGCAGAGTGCTAAGGCACACTAACGCCTGTATGGATTCACTGTATGTCGGTCATAGCCCTTTCCAATTGGGCACGCTTTATGTAATCCACAAAGCAAACAAGTGAGCAGACATAATAATGTTTTAATGCTGCATTTGTTTCAAAGGAAACAGAGGAACAATTAAGTAGTTTGCCAGAGTAAACACATACATCAGGAATATCTCATTCCCTGTCAGTAGATGATAGGTTTCCACAATTGCTTCAAGTGTTTTATTTGTTTTGGAGGCCCATTATATTGCCACTGAGTGGTAAATCTTGAAAAAACAGAGTGTTAATTTGTTTTTAAGAGAATATATGTCTTAAGATATTGGTGATTCCATTTTTGTACAGATTTTAAAAATACAAGATTACATCAGTTTTTAAAGTGCAGTGCTTGGAATCTAAGTTTTATTTAGTTACAAACTGCAAAAATAATTACAGTAGCTGGCCAATCGTGTGTGGGGCTACAACATGAGTTAAGCACTGAAAAATCAAGTTGGGAGAAGTAGTTAATTTTTTACTAAGCGTTTCTGGGATGTTGATAAATAGCAGGCTGCATCTCATAAAGGCAGTTCCTCTGTAATTCATGTTGACTTATGTCACTAAAACTAGTTGCATCTTGTTTTCAGGTCTATGGAAATGCAGGATCTAGCCAGCCCACATAGACGACTAAGTGGTAGTAGTGAATCCCCCAGTGGTCCAAAACTTGATAACTCCCATATAAATAATAATTCCATGACACCCAATGGCACAGAAGGTGAGCCTGCCTTTCTTTTTTTAGTGTTTCATAATTTGCTTTTTCTCCTTGTTGTTTTGGTGTTCTTAAAGTCAACAAGCTATATAATGTTCTACTTTTTTAGGTGTTCTGTGTTTATTCATATGGTACATAAAGGCAATGTTCAATGTTTATCAGTAGTTACTATTATCAAGTTTCGACAATAGCTTTCATTACAGGTTTATGTTTTTTTCATGGTGTTTAAATGGACTGAGCACGTAGTATGTGCAGAGCTTAAATTAAAAAGAAAAAAAAAGTCAACAAACTGAAAAGAGAGTTTAATGATGAGAGAAAAAAGTAGGTGTTTACAATTGCCATTGTACAAAATGTAATTTTTCAGTCTTTTTTACTATTTTGGTATTTCTTTATGTTCTTACTTTTTGCAAGCTCCTAAGGCTATGAGAATTTTGTCAAGTAGGCTAATAAAACTGAGTGTTGAAAGTTCCTCAGGCTAGCTTGCTGCTCTGATGGAGTGGCCAAAATTCAAACAGGTGTAGTAATTCAATGGGGTAAACTGATACCTATTTCTCAAGAAGCAGTCAGGCAGTTGATAAATTATGTTTGTTCTCAGTAGAATACTAACAACAGAACAACCTAACAGCTTTGCCAGTAATATAATACATCTATAATACATATAATAATACATATAATGAAACGCAGAAGGGTTATACAAGCAGCAAAAAAAAAAAATGGTCTTTCCTGTAGCATTTCTATGGCAATAGTGGGAAAGATACGTGACATTTGGCTGGACGTGTGAACATAGACTTAATACATTACTAGAAAGGAGAGTCACGCAGCTTCAGTATTGCTCTTCAGCATAAATATATAAGTAAACTGCTACAACTGTTGTAGCAAAGATAATGCCTTTTTTTTCCATAAAAATTGGGTCATAGTAGTGCTGTCAGACTCTTTAGGATTATGCACATGCATTGCATTTTTCCAGGAAAGGCACATGTCAATCAAACAGATGTTGTCCCCCCCTCGATTCCCCAAATATGTCCTTTATTCATTGTAATTGGAGTCCTTGGTAGTGGGGACGGTTTATGGGTTATCAGATTAACAGGAACTGGTGCCAGACTTGTGTGTAATTGACTTTTTGTTATTGCTGTAGAAGTATTGCTTCAATCAAATATTAAGCCATTTGAAAAAAAATAGCTTTTTAAAGAATAAATAAAGTGCTTACTGTGCTCATGTAGTTTAAGCAGGAAAATATTTTATGTCCATAAATGAGTCTTCTTCCTTTAAAACACACAAGTATGTTATTCTATTTTTATATCATATTACCAGGTATATACCACTTCTGGTACAGGATAAAATTGCCTTTTCAAATTAAAATTCCTGTAGCTCACAGAAGCCTTTGTTGTAAACTTCAGGAGCTTTTCTATCTTCTATAAACTTGAAGGTTCTTTTGTGGCACAAAAATAGAGGGTGTTCCTTGAAACACTGAAAGATGCTCATCATCTGACTTGACTTGTTGTTCGACATGTAGTGCTGTGTTCATATTCTCAGAAATGCTTAATATTACTTTGTCAGGAAATTAGGTATATATTGTATTTCTTAGTGCACTGACCCCAGGTAGAAAATAATTTTGGAAATAATATCTCAACTTCTTGGTAGGTATCAGAGTTTATTGAAGAAAGTCAATTAAACCGTGGTAACTTACTTATCTGACAGTAGAATTTTCCAGTTTAGAAGACTTTGGAGTGAATTCTACCCAGAAAGCTCTAACTTGCAGTACATGTTCGCCTCTTGAGATGAAGCCAAACGGTTTTCTTTTGTTTGCCCTTTTCCCTCAGGTGACATGACCCTCGTCAGCACTGCAGACTGGTTGCTCAGCCCTAGCACACAGAGCCCTGCAGGTTTGGGTGCTGCAGTGGGCGCAGCAGGCGTGGGCACTCAGCATGCGATTTCGGATGTTGTTCCAAAAGTGTCCCGAGAGATAGCTTGTGCTTGGCGGTTCTGCTCTAAGCTCTCTAATTTGAAAATTCCTGTCTCTGATTGCTCTTAAGTGACAAAGAAGGAAAAGTTTTTTCAAAGAAACTAGTAGAATAATTTATTTCTCAGTGAGATGTGTGCCAAGAGACAAAATTTGTGAGTGAAGCAGATGCCTAAGAATCTGAAGGTGGAACTTTTACTGCTAATCTGTTTTATCTTGAGAAAATGTTTTGTTAGGTCCTTGAGCTGCTAAAGAAACTTAAGAAAAAGTGGAATGAAGCAAAAGTTTCCTATTTTTTTAATGGAGGGTGAAGTAAAATTATTTTTTCTGGGATCCTTGAAGCAGAATCCTGCTGAGACACAAGTGGCTGATTGTAGGGATGCGGTTGTAAGGGCTCACCGAACACCTCTTTTTAGATGCTGTAGTGTGGTTTACTTGCTTGTTGCATATGGAGTGGAGATGTGGCTTGCTGAATCTCCACATGTCAAATACAGTATGTGAAACCAGCTACTGGTCTACCATGGACACATTCTCACTAATGTAAGAACTCTCCTTCTCTAGCATAAGAGATCTTCATGTGTCTGAGAAGCAGGGCCTCTAGGTATTTGCATGTTATAAATATCTTGTAAGATATGTTAGATTTTATTTGACTAGGGGTGTGATTTTGACAGGTTTCCATACCCTGAAGCACGGGATATGTTCACTAAATGGGGGGAAGGGAGAAAAAAAGAAGAAGAAGAAAAAAACGTGTCCCAAAGTGAAATGGCTGCATTTCAAACAAATGTTCATTAATTCCTCTAAGGCACATTTTCAGACTTGTCTTCTATTGATGTTTTTCTGGAAGAGGATGTGGTTGGAAGATAGCTCACTTTGTTAGGTAATATTTTTAGCTTCACACTTAGCTGTAAGTTTTCAAAGCATTGAATGGGGATTTAGTTGTGCGATTGAGTCTGAATTTAATCTCTACATGCAGCTTATATGTAATAACTCTTTGTGTGCTTAATTTCACTTTGATAGAGCAAAGTTCTTCTCTTGGCCAGGCAGGACGGTCTTCACTGATGGGAAAGTAACAGGGAAATTATAGACCTTGTCCAGACAGAAATTTCCCAGGATCAAATGCAGAGGACTAAAATTTCTGACTAAAGGCACTGAGAAAAATAAGTCCTAGTATGCCAAGGTGTTGCTGATTATATAAATACTACAATATTTGAGGTTTTTGTGTTCTTTTTAAGTGTGTTTCTACAACATACCCTCTATTGTAGAAAAGAGCAGATGCTGGACATCATAAAAATTATGGCCCTGTATGACTTGCCTAAGAAAATCTCTTAAAAAAATTATTGGAGTAGGGATCAAAATGTTCATAGTTGTGCCTTATCTCTAATCTTCCTTTGTCAGTGAATTGCCATGGTGGGTTAATACTGAAGGAGTTAAAGGAACAATAACAACAGAAGTTCATAAAATTGCCGTTCATTAAGTTTTATCAGACAACTGGTGGCTATTCCAACACAGTGCCCACTTTGGTAGATACCCTTTAGAGGGGAAAGGCCGTGAGTTATCAGTAAATTTGAAAGGAATAGGAAATCTGTTTTCCATGGCAGACAACTGCATCCCGTTTCTGCCTTCAGTGATCTTTACTTTTATCTTAAGACTGTAAATCAAATCTGATGGATGGCATAGAGTGAGAAACAAAAGCTTGTGGCCCATCATGATGATGTTTTATGCAAGTGGAATGGAAAAGAATAGATGAGGACTGGGAGAAGGAGCTGTTATTTTCTGAGCAACTACTCTTCATTCATTTAAGTACAGACCTGCTACTGCCCTTATATTTGAGCGTTCAAGAAGGAAGTAGGAAAGGCATTGTCATATCAAGTGGGAAGGGAAAATGGATAACAAATTGAAGATCAGATTTTCAAAGATACATAGGAAGGGAGGCTTCAAAGGCAGTTGGACATCAAAATTCCTTTGGAAAAAAAATGATTCCCACTCTTTTAAGTACCTGCTGCAACATGAGAGTGAGATCTGACACAAAGGCAGTTAAAGCTCTCCACTCTGAGACTATCTGATGTGTGGCCATTAAATAGGTTGTTTTAAGTCTGGCGAACATAAATCCATCTTCAGGGTTTCAAAAGGCAGCACTGTGTGGTATGTTTGCTGCCAAGTTGTAGTACTACAGAATGGAGAAAAAAATTGTTTTCAGTGTTTCCTAAAGTAATGAGGGAGTAAGATGTTAAAACCCATAGAGAGGGTAGAGCTGGTTGTTATTATGGCAAATGATGTAGATTTCTCTAAGTAAATTATATTTCTATAAATTATATTTCTTGTAATTCTAGCAGTACTTTGTAGCACTCAAAATAGTCTTGCAGTATTGCAATTAAGCAATTCACATTGGCAGTGAATGATTTTTAATTTATTCTTATTTTTTATATATATTTTTCATATTTTTGTGTGCTTTGAGGTGCAAAGTTGTGCCAGGGTATGGTAATCAGACAAAACGATGCTTCTTTTGGTGATTCCGGTTGGATTCTGGTACCTTTTAATTACTCATTTCTGGACTTCCTGCTAATTTTGTATGCTGAAGTTTCTGTACTTGTGTTAATAAGGAGCTTGATGGTATGAAACTTGTAACTGTTACCTCCATATTTAGACATCCTGAAATAACAGCATACTAAAGGTGGATGTAATATTTGCCTTTCTGTAGGGTATTAGCATCAAGAGCTGTGGATGCTGACTTCTTTACTCATCCCAGAAGAGTGCAAGAGGACAGTTGTTTGGCCAGAGGCAAAAACTGCAGAGGTCCTGGGCTCCCAAAAGCAAGCTGGGGGTCTGTAGAAGCTAGAAAGAATCTTCAGTCTGATATCACTTCTGGGGATGAAAATCCCATATAGCCAGTTTACGTGAAGGCAAGGGGCTGACTTGGACTATCCTTTCTTCCCTGCTCTCCACCTTTTCTTCCTTGCTGTATTACATTGGCTTCCTTCCAGACTCTTTATCTTACCTGTGCTTTTATTCTCCTGCTTCCCCAAGAGTCTTTCTGTCTGTTCTGAGCACATGTAGCATAATGCTCTATTATTCCCCTTTCATAGGCACTTGGCCAGTGAAATGACTTGTCCACTCCTCTGCTGACTCAGTCAAGCAACTCCTGTTGCTAGGTCTTGGGGAGGAGACTGGATAATAAATATTTATGTACTTAATGTCCTTTCTATATGTATTTTTATCCATTTTTGAAAGATTCTCTATTTTGGTTTCCTCTGTAAGTTTTTTGATGAAAGAAAGGACCTCATTTAAGTGATAAGTTAATAGCAATACTGGTTCCCACAGGCATTTGAGGGAAACAAAATACTCCAAATGACAAATCAGTTTAAAAACAACCAAAAAAGGAACATCTTGGAAGCACCATAATTTTAATATCATTTATTTTTGCACGCTTCTCGTATGGATGTTCACAGCGCATGCTGTTTCAGACTGTGGATGAAGCATGGTGGTGTGAGAGCACCCTCTGAGTGTATCTGAGGGTCCCAGAGCTCCATGTGCACAGGCTGTGGGATTTCGAGGACCTGTGAGGATGTCTGCTACTTTACTGGAGACTGTAGCCACAGCACATCGTTCCAGGGGTGGTGTCTTCCCAGTGGGACCAGCCTGTTATGCACGTGTGTGCACAGTTGTGTGATTCCGTACACAAATGTCATATGAAATGTCATATGTCATATGCCCGGCCAGTAATACAGATGAGAAGGAAATCCAGCCCCGGCTGGATTTCTGGCACCTGCAGAAGGAACAGAAGTAGAACATCTTAGTCAAAGATCACACCTTAATAGGGTGAACAGCCTTAGCAATTCAGACTTGTGACTTGATGATTTAGCATTTGCATCTTTTAATCTTCTCCTGGGTTTTGCTTGTCCCAAATAGATAAAAAAGCATGGAACTTGGTTACACTTTGGGGTTATAGCTGTGTCATTTGACCCCTGGTCAATGAGTGAAGTACCTGTGCCACCAGGTTTGATGAAACAAGCTAGGGAATTTGCAGCTGCTGGTGCTGGCTGGAGGGGAATGGAAGCTAGCACTATCCCTCTTTCTCCAGGTGAATTTGCCTTTAAGTCTGTCGGTCCTGGAGTTCAGGCCCTGGCCAGATGTTGAGCATATTATTTCCCATTTATGAAAAGTCCCACCTGCTTTATCATTGTGCTTCTGTCTTCATGAGATAGTCTTGTGGCTTGTACACCTAAATGGCAGAGCAGGTTTGACTACTCCATGCTGCTCTCTTGCTCACTTGAAGACTTCCATGTTCCCAGAAGGCAGTGAAGACAACCTTCTTTGACCTTAATGGCTGGCCTGTAATGTTTTCTGGTCATTCTGTCTGGCTTTACTTAAAGAATATGAATACTGTTCGTGAACACTGCAAACTGTTAAATGTGCATAGTCAGATTCCCAATTGAAAAGAGGAAAAGAAAAAAAGAAAATAGAACAGTCCATGGCACTTCTAAAAGGATTGGTTTTGGATCTATGCTGCCTACATTTGCAGAGGAGAGATACAAGTATTTGGTATAATTGGGCATGTGAGTGTGAAGGGATAAGAGCCTTAGCTTGACTCAGATTCTCTCATCTCCTAGCTGCAGTGAATTTTAACCCATGACTGTACACGTCAGAGAAAGATCCAAGTTGAATCTTGCTTAGCAGCTACAAATACTGTTCAACCTTGTCTCTATCCAGATGTTTTTGAATTTTCTTTCTGATTTTGCACTGTAGCAGTGACACCGTTTCTTTTTAAATTTAAGGATTTTACTGGTAGGTGAGCACGTACAAGGATGTTAACGCTCTTTCACCCAAAACACGTAACATAAGAGGAAGATGGGGGTCATGGGGGCGTAGGTAGTGAAACCTAAGTGTTAGCTACTTCTCCAAATACTGGAGAAGTTCTGAAGCCTCTCACATCAGAGGAGGGGAAAGCAGGGAACAGTCTGGGCTTGAACTAGAATGTGCTGCTTTGAGCAGGGACTTTCTTTGAAAACCATACAAAAGTTCAGGCTGGAAATTACCTTCTGGTAGTTTCCAGACAATGAGATTCAGGAAGAGTTCTCTGCTTTCAGAAGCAGTAACAAGTAAGTTTATCAGACTTCATGGTCAGAAACTGATGGTTTGATAATCTGTGATAGAAAGAGACAATAATATCCTGGACAGGAATTAGTATAATTGAGTAGCCTGTAACCTTTTTATAATTACAAGATTCTTCACTACAAACAGAGGAGTGTTTGAATAAAACAATGGAAAACATGAACAGCTTAGAGGTTCAAGGTAGAATTTTTGTCTTGTTATTAGTAATAATTATCTTTAAGCTTCTGGGTAAACTCAGGGCTTCTGGTGGGTACAGAAGGAGGATGGTGTCAAGCAAAATTGCGTGAATAGCAATTGATCCATAAAGAACTTAATCAAGATTTACATGGTGTTTAGTTACTATTACTTGAAGATGAGAGCAGCCAAAATAGGCAAGAGATTGGATTTTAATGTATGTCTATAAACAAACTAACCACCACATTTAGTTTGTTGAGTCTTGTAGCCCATGAATACTGAGAGCTGTCAGCCAGGAATAATTTCATTTTGCCCACTTTTTTGCAAAATACAAAGAATATAACATCATAGTATCCGTTCAATCTTAAAACTGCAAAATTAAAACCACTTTAATGTCAGGCATGTTTGCAATGTTTCTATTCTGATTTAAATATATAGCATAGCTGTTAACAAAGATGAGTTCAGTAGAGCAAGCCTTATATGTATTTAATGTAATAAAAGTAATTTTAAAAAGATATTTAAATACCTTCCTTTTTGCATGCTTGAAGGTGCAATCTTTATGAGATATTCCTACAATTTCCGTGTTAGGAGTAGCCAAATATTAGGTCTCAAAATCCATATTTAAAATAGCCAGCATCTCATTCCTCATAACACTCTTTACTGATATGTATACCAGGAACTGCATGACAAGCTGTGAACTCAGAAAATTGTTACTTGGTCAGTGAACCACATGAACTTGTGGGTTCTGGTCTGAAGTTCTCTCTCTCAGTGGAGTTCAGAAACTGCCATGTAAGTCATTTTTAAACCACCTCTTGCTATACAGCTGACAAAACAGGGCACATTGTGCTTACAGTCTCTGAGTTCCTTTAGAAGAAAAGTCTTAACAATATAGGTAACATTAGATCAGTAGTTGTGAATCTGAATTTTTGGGCTTTTTCCTCCAAGTTAGTATTTGTGCTATTATCTGCTCTTATTTTTCTATCATTCTTTTTGCTGTTTTCTTACACAGTTTCTTTTTAAGTCTTTTTAGAATCTCACAAATGACCAGAAACAAAAAATAAAGAGGAAAAATATCTGTTCGATGACATAGTTTCTTAAGCTCCTTGGTATATAAACCAAATCTAAAACACTAGTTCTAAATAAACACTGAATTTTTGCAACAGATTAAGAAGGCATTAGTCTTCTTGAACTTCTTATTGATAATCTCTTTTATTACATGAGTGGTTTGTGTGGCACTAAAACTTAGTAGTATATTGCTAAATCAGAGTCTGTCTCTAGAATTCAAGTCTGATGATTCTGCACCTCTGTAAAGGTCAGTTTTGATAAAGGAACAGCAGAAATGGGAGCTTTCCTGTGTCACTTTCCATGGTCTCTGCCACAGCTGAGCATGGTGTTGGGTGTTACTGGCAAGCTTGCAATGTGTGCTGTCTAGATGTGGCCATATTCCCACTCATTTCCCAGTGTCATCTTGTGTAAGCCTAGGACATGTTGCAGAAATGTTAATTTTCTTGGAAAATGTGAAGAGCTGAAATCCAGAGCACCCATAAGCAGCCTGTGGCAGGGCCAGATCTGTGCCCATCCAAAGCCTGGCTTCCTTGGACAGCCCCATATGTTTCTCATCATAGACATGGATGACTCATGTGCTGCTAGGATAGACTGTGACACTTGTATTCTTAGGCAGTCCCTCTGCAGTTCTCTTTCCCCATGATTCTGGGGTGAAATATGCTCCATTGCAGGTCAGTTTTGCCTCGAACAAACAGGAGACCTTTCTTTGCAGTAAGAGTACATGTAAATATTTCCAACAGGTAAACCCATGGCTATTCTTCTCAGTTTATTTCTTTGTATAGCAAAATTGCATCCTCTTAAATGTGCTTAGGCTGATAGAGAAATATGCAGTAATTTTCAGACATTTTGATTAAAGTGCTTGGGGAATGGAGAGTTCTTCGGTACCTATTCACCTTGATTAAATTCCCGACCACCTGTGACTCAAAGGTTAGGGTTGTGGTTGTTTCTAAAGACAGCATTCTAGGGCATATTTATTATCACCCAAGTCATGGCTATCCAGATCAGGGATAATGGGAACATCCTTTCCTGTATCCTATTTTTCTTATATTCAGGAGATAAAACAGCTGAGAGAGAATACATAAAGTTTTTATGAGAAACTGATGAGCGCCTCAGTCACCAACTAGAATGAAGACAGCACTGCATTGTATTTCATATGTTCTCCTGTGCTTTCAAAGGTAGTGTGTCTAGTAAACAGCATTCAGTTTTAAACTATATTGCTCAGAAGTCTTGCTCATTAGTCATAGAGACAAAAATTGCATTTTGATGATGTTTTTATGAAAATGGTGTCTGGAACAAGGATCCAAATAGGTGCTCAGAAGCCCATCCAACCTGTCCTTGAACATTTCCAGAGATGGGGCAGCCACCGCTCTTCTGGGCAACCTGTTCCTGTGCCTCACTGCCCTCAGAGTAAAGAATTTCTTCCTGATATATAATCTAAACCTACTCTTTCCCTTTGGATCCATTCTCCCTTTTCCTGTCACTACATGTTCTTGTAAAATGTCCTTCTCCATTTTGCTTTGGGCTCCCTTCAGGTACTGGAAGGCCACAATTAGATCACCCCAAAACCTTTTCTAGGCTCAACAATCCCAAATCTTTTAGCCTTTCCTTTCAGGGGAGGTGCTCCACCCCTCTAATCATCTTGGTGTCCCTCCTCTATACTTGTCCAACAGGTCGATGTCCATCCTGTGCTGGATGCAGCACCGCTGGTAGTGTCTCAAAGAGCAGAGCAGGGGGCAGAATCCCCTCCCTTGCCCTGCTGGCCACGCTGGTTTTGATGCAGCCCAGGATGCAGTTGGGCTTTCTGGGCTGCAAATGGATATTTCCAGCTCTCATCGAACCTCTCATCCACCAGAAATCCCAAGACCTTTTCAGAAGGACTGCTTTCTCTCTAGAACAACTGATGCTATGCTTTTCTATGTTGTGTGAGGCAGTTCATCGTAGTTCTCAGACTGCTAATTTGCAGAGATCCAAAAATGAGGAAAATAGAATATTGTTTCTCCAATAGAGAAGAAGAAGAGTTTGGAGAAAGTATATACTGAAAACTTCCACCCTTTATTCCAAGTTAGGTTGATCTGTCTTATCTTCCTCTCTTTTCTCCCACCACAGATATCATCTATAGAAGAAAACATCTTTCATTGTTATTCCCAAAAGTATAATTGCATTATGGAAATTAGGTACAGAAGACTTGCAGGTTCTGGGGAAACTTGGAGTAGTCTATTAGAGAAGTATAAGTCTTACTGTAAAATGCAGCTGTGATAACCTTCTAAGAAAAAGTAGAAGATAATGTAGATGCTGTAATTTTTCATATCTAGATTGATAAACTGTAGAACATGCTGTAAAAGTCTGGTAGTTTCTGAAAAATTACTTGTGATAGACACTTTGCAATAAATATTTCACTGTATCTGTGTGTTAGACTTCCAGTACTTAGTCATGAAATGGATGGTGAATAACTTGCATGCTGTGTTTTTAAGAAATACTTTTGTAGTAGAGTTATGGTTCAGATCATGAGCGCCCTTTTGACGTGAACCTCGTGGCCACCTTTTCTTACCACATTAATTCCCCTTAGGGAGTCTCTTGGAATTCACTTGTTTCGAAAAAGCTGCTTTTCAGAAATGCAGCTGATGTTCTCAAGCTGAATAATCCCTCTCAAAAATGCCCAACCTCTGGGCACTGGACCCTCTGCCCTAAGCATTTCACTTCATTAAACTTTCCTAAATGGGACTGCACTGCTTGTTAATGCAGACATAGCAGAGTTTTGTTTGCAGCTAAGCGTTGACCTCCCAAGGTAGCAGACAAAAATCCTGCATGAGAGTCAAAAGAAAATAATGGACGATTAGTAAAGTCTTGACAGATTTCTTACAAACCCCATGGAGAAGGCTTGGTGAAAGAAATAGACATGCAGAAATAAGAATGTTGATTGGCAATGAAAGGAAAGGTCTTTTGTGAAAAGAGGGATGTCCCTCTGCCTCACCCTTTCCAAACTTGGTACCAAAGTAGTAATGGTTGTAATTCCTGAACACACATGTATAAACAAACTATAGGGAGTAGCTATTGGTGCCTATTTTGCATCCATGCCAGGTCAGCCCCATCCTTGCTCTTTGGATCAGGATGCTGCCCTGATCTAAACATTACAGACTTTGCACTAGACTGACAGAAAGGGAAATTGTTTATTTACTTTAGGCTTTATTAAAAGTCATTAATTGATTATTAATTATGAATCAGCATGAGCCAGGAGATAATCTCTGGGTCACTTTTTTTTTTTTTTT